>JANBQV010000069.1:0-72908 GCA_027577495.1 Coemansia sp. RSA 720 | reverse complement strand
CCGTTGGTGTTTGTCGTTTTAAAAAGAGCAATATCAGTTACTAAGAAATAAAGTTTCAAAAAAGTAAAGAACGTAAAGGGCCGATATAATATCAGCCAGTATTTTTGACAGCATATATGTTTTAAGCCGCGCAGTGTGTTCGGCAGAGCTAGAAATTTTAGCGGTATGCATTGGACCGCTGGTCGCTGTTCTGAGAAGCTGTCGATTGTGCCAGAGTGCATTCAATACTGATCAGCGTGGCCCGCGGCAAAGTGGTTCATTAACAATTCATCGGAACAAAAAAGAGAGCAAGGGTTGAACAATGGAATTAAGCACCTGGCATATGAATTTACCCATTCCGCTTGTTTGTTTTTACATATAGAGGAAACCTAAAGATGGGCTTATAAACAATGCCATCAATCTTACGCGTCAAATCATTTTTGTAACATAACGCGTAGCACTGACGCGTAAAACGCTACCGCTCTTGTATATCACTGGTCGATTTTGACATTTAACGCAACCTGGGGTTAACAGGTTTAGTCAATGTCACCGCTCACGCTTTCGATGGTTGCACTTTCTTCTGATCCAGTCAAGCCTGCCATTAGAGCTACGTGTTAAACCAACAAATGAAAGTGTCGCATATATCTGCCACATGCTTGGTTTTTCTGTTCTGAGAAATCATTATTGCGCTACTTTAAAGCAAAGCGCTGATCAGAATTTAGCGTACTCTGACAATTGGCAGATACTTGGAATGACGAGCAAGCGATCCACCGCATGCCGCCAAAAATTTTACAAGTGTCGCTAAGCACATTGCGTGGCTTTAGCATGTTTGGCGCTGTGTCAAAAATACTGGCCAATATACTCATCGGCTTTTTGCATTCTTTACTTTTTTGAAACTTTATTTCTTAGTAGCTGATACTGCTCTTTTTTAAACGACAAACACCAACAGTTATAACAGATTTTCGGCCGTAGCTACGTGCTTTAACAATTTGCAGGGTTATTTTATTACACAGAACAACACTTAAGCCCTCCGTCGGGTCAGTTTCTGGTCTTTTGTGACAAAAACATCAGCACACTCCAGCTGACGCTTTCCCTAACATATTTTTTCTTTGTTAATACACAACCACACACTACAGCATGTTTCATCGCTTTGACTGCGCAGCCCAGGCTAGTACAACTTGGCTGCCAGGACCGGTTGCTGGTCTTTTCTTACTCCCAAGCGCATGGCAAATCCGGGCCATTTATGCCATTGCTAAGGGGCGGATCCATCACCATGTGCTTTTTATTAGCTTCTTTTTTTGGACCGAGTTAGTTACACCAAAAAAAGAGGGACCACGCTGCCGCAGGTGGCAGGACCGCAGTTGTTGACGGTGTTGGCCCGATCGTGAAGCATGTGCACTTTGTCGGCCAGAGCCAAGTCTGCCAGAATGGAGGCTTACATCGCGCCATGAGAAATTGTATATAAAACCACGCCAGCTGTCGCCCTCTGGTAATTCTTTTTTTCTTTACCTTTCTTCAAATATAAAACATTGAATTTTCACCATGTTTGCTTTCATTCTTATTTTGTTCTTTGTTTTGCTCGCGAGCGAGCACGCACAAGTCGCCGCCTGGTTCCTCGTCGCGGCATTTGCCAGAATTATCTGGCACTGCGCCAGCAACGCATCGGCGACTGTTTCTGCGGCAGTGGCTACTGATCTTCAGCAGCGGCTGGACGCGCAGACAGACAATTGTCTGGAGCTGCATCGGCGGCTCGCGGAGCGAGAGGCTAAGAGCGCCGCTATGATGGAGAATCACACTGCTCTCCGGCGCTTCTATGCGCACAATAGCGGCCTAATGGAGGAATACGCTCGCGCTCTGGCAGCCAAGGAGCGCAGGCTCGAGGAGGCTGACGAAAAGCTGCTTGCGGCAATCGATGACCGCGACGCCAAAACCGAGGTGATTGCGTCACTCCAGTACAACGAGGAGCAGTATCGGGAGGAGATTGAAGACCTCCGGGCCGAACTCGGCGCTCAAGCCAAGTAGCCAGAACAATTTCTAGCTTTCAGTTTTCATAGTTTCTATTCAGTCATTCTTCTACTTCAAATTATAAATAAAAGTTAAAGTAAACAATGACAACATATGCATACACAAGCAATATGTAGAAATTAGCCAATCGCGCCAATCAAGAAATATAATATCGCGAGTGACTGCATTTGCTAACCATTGCATTTATCGTAAAGTGCCACCATACATTTTACAGAAAATATGTTTAATTTGTTGTTTACAGCCCCACTCTTAGCATTCATGGTAAATAACTTATTAGGCGTGTCTAAAACTTTGTGAGCATTTATTCTTTCTTTAGCTCTGGTAAACGTAATTTTATTTTTAATGATTCCCAGAGTACATTTGGCAGCCATTAATTTGCACTGTTGTTTTGTGACGATTTTTGTTCTGCGATGTGAGTGATAATTACTAAACTGAAGAGAAAAGAAAACAGACTCTGATGAGAACAACATCCCGACTATATCCCTACACGATCTCCTGATCCGGTATCCAACAGCACTAAACCACAATAACGTAGCTTATAAGTTATAAGCAAAGTCGCAAATATTCCCTATTGTTTTCATTAAAATTGAAAAAGCTACAACCTGATTATACGCAGCTTCATTGGTGACCCCCAACGCAGCTGTTCTTCTCTGTCGTCAAGTCCAATCGCGCCATATGAGCACTTGACCCATTCACACGCAACATAAACACGACCGCCCCATCCGGTCAAACAAATATCGCCGTCGTCGGAATAATGAATCTGTACACGCTGCTCTTTGGTCGGAACTGCTTTGCCAATAAAAATGTCATTAGTCTCGCCGTCATTATCAAAGTAAAAGTACCCGCCATCGTACTTTAAATAAACAATATTGTCAATAGTCTCACATTCAAAGCTGTCGCCGCCATCTACTTGACCACAGAGAAAATGATCCTTGCCATCGTTCATAAAACTGTTGACGCCTACCCAATCCTTGTTACGATACAATAGCTCATCTTTGGACAACCCTTCAGTCTCCTCCTCATCTTCCTCGTCTGATTCTTCTTCGCGGCCACGTAGTATCTGCAAAGCAAATGTTATGCCATCGGGAATAATTTCGCCATTAGTATCGCGTAGCTTGAATCCAGGCTGGCGCTCAGGCTTTGCAAACCCTTCTTCCAAGCGCTTGTCTTCTTCGATAAATGTGTCAATGGTTGCTGTTCCTGCTGCCAGCTTTGACACAATCCGGTACTTGAGCCTTCCACTAAATACATATGTGTTTTTGACATTATCGGTTTCAACTGCTCGATACTCATCGCCCTTGTTGACGATAAAGTGCTTCCGAACGCAGTTTGGCTTGTTCTTGACAATTTCGGCAAACTTTGTCAAATCTACGTCTTCCTCGCTGTCAAAATACTTGACAATAGTATTGTCTTCGGTGGCGTTGGTAAGGCCTAGAGAATCCGAGCCCTTTGAGTACACAAAATAGTGGATTGGCTTCTGTTCAGCCATTCGGAGACCGTTCACCTCTTTAAATTTAAAGTCGAAATTCCTCTGATTGTATCCGTAGAGTATAAATTGCATTATCAGATTCCGTGACTGATAATGGCACTTGAGAGGCTCGCCTTCATTAGGATAAACAAGAAAATGCTCCTTTTCTAGGAACATAAATCTCTTATGCACCGCTTGCTGAGCAGTGGCATCAAATGTCGCTGAATCGACATGTTCAAACGATGCTCTCTTGTCTCGGAAACACTTGTCGATAATGTCAAGATTGACATACTCGGGAACAAAAACAGTCAAGGCAGACATTGGGAAATCCAGGCGTAGTTGCGGTTAAAAAGTAAACAGCAATGGCTGCGCAGAAAAAGACAATATTGAAAGAAAATGGATGAGATTTGACGTTTCGACTGCGGGCAGTTTCCGCTTTTTATAGACAGCAAATGGCTGCGGAAAAAGGCAAATCGTGTGAAAATCCAAATGTGTAAAGCAAGATTAACACAAAAACATGTTTAATCTGAAAAGCGGCTGTTGTCAATCTATAAGCCAAAAGTAAGATATGGTCAGCGTATAATTTAGTAGCCAACCTCAACGCCAATAAACACTGTAAGCATGTATTTGTGGTTTACTGGACGGCGATCGGAGATAGATTACTGGTAAAGCGACAATTAGAAACCGGAAAAGTAAGGCACAGTCCGTTTAATTTAGCACAATAGTGAGATATAGACAACTCCAAAATAGTAGAACTCGGCCGAGAAAACCTTTTCATTTAGCCATCCAATTTAAATTGAACACCACCATTATCTGCCCCGGTCTTTTTTTTCTCTTGACTCATGTATGAACACCTGGGAAAACGCAGCTCTGGTGGTGTTGATTCTAGCTCGCTCTACCTAAATTTGCAACATTATTTTGATTCTTGAAATTTCTTGGTGCGGTGTAGGCCGTATGTTTTATCTTACACTTGTAAAGTAGTTTTGGACTAATTTGGCTACATGTATTTGGGAATATCGATGATGAGAAACAAATCCCAAATTTTAGGATAATTATGCCTAATTTTTCTTAATTTTGCCATGAGCTAAATGAATTTGTCTTGCTAATGTATTAAAAGTGTAGTATGACTACCAGGCTTTAATTATTACTTGACAGGTCAGGAATTTGAATTAGATGACTGAGGCTATTTCTTTTTTAGACCGATAAACGTATGCGATTCACTGGGGGAATCTCATCTTTAAATACAAATACTGTGAAGCGGGTACATTGTACCGACTAATAAATATACAGTTATGACTTTAAACATGCAACTATGTTGTATGATATTTTGGTCTTAGTTCATTGTTTGCTTTGGGTTGTATATTACTTGGACAGCTCATTTTTATCTTTTACTAACCAAGCCGGTATGGGCCAAACAAAAGTTGTCGCATCAAAGCCCACAGTCGCAGCTAGCTTTACAACAGCAAATGTTTTTTTTTGTAAAAAAAAGCAGTGCCAGGCAGTGCGTATTGCTATTTGGGTTAAGCTGCAACAGAGCCCTATTGCGGCTGCAACCAAAAATAAACAGAAATATATCATTACAAATATCTTTGTCCCCAGACCAGCTACAATCTTTTGGAATAGTGCAAATAAACGGCAGTTGAACAGACTATAAGATTCGTCAAGAATAAGTATTTATGTTTACCATAGCCAAAGGGAGAAAACTTTTCCCAAGTTGCTGGAGTTGCTTATTTAGCAAAAAGTAGGCGTGTATAACAAATAATTGCACAAAAGTAGAAACAAATGTCTGTATAATTATATTGTCGCCTGTGCATTGACTAGATGCACAACGACAATTATAAACAGGTTCGGAATTTAATGCACATATACTAACGAGATAAACAGTTTTGTGCATATGGAATTACAAATTTAGTACGTTGGTGCGTTCAACACCGAATAAGAACAACATTCTGTTATGCGCTGGTGGGATTTCCCCCACATTATGCGCTGCTCATTTTTGATATGCCACGCTCTTTTTTTTGCCTGTCTAAATGGCCGTGATGCAGCGGCCATTAAAATTGGAGCGAGAGAATATAACACATTTCAAAAATGTGCACTGTCAAGCGTAAATGTGCGGCGACTATAAAGACGACGTGCCAGCAAGAGCGCTCAGTAGTTTTTTCTCTACAACTTTTTGGCCACTCTTTCCAAGCAACCTTAACATCATATCTTACCACTTAAACCATGTATTCGAATATCACCCGCTCTGCCACGACTGCCGACACGGCGATTCGCGTAAATGGCACTCGCAACACAGCGCCAGAGCCCGCTACACACAACAGCAAAATTGCAAAGCTAACTGAGGAGAACGCCACACAGCGCGAAAAGATTGCCGAGCTCGAGGCCACGATCGAGCGGCTGGAAATCAAGCACGCCGATGAGCTCAGGAGCATCGATGATGATCTGGTGCAATTGGCCGGCTGCGTAGCCCATCGACTGGCAAGGGACGACGCCGAGCGCGAGAAGCTTAACAAACGCGTTGAGCTGGCGGAGAGTCGTGTGGCGAAGTTGGAAAAGGGTCATGCAGCGCAGGTGGCTGTTAATCGGACAGAGCATGTCATACAGTACTGCCGACGCTATGTGGAACGCGTCAGACGAGCCGGTATTACGGCTGGGCTGGGAATTCAGGCCGACAGGCTGGTGCAGCTAGTCGACGAGCGCAGCAACAAGCTGGCGGGCAAGGCAGCCGATCGCCAGAACATTCTGGAAATTGGTCTGGTTCAGCCGGTCGACGAGTGCTGCAACGGGCTAAGTCATCTTATTAACAAGCTTAGGATGGTGCGCGCCAGCAAGGCCAATAGCCTAATACGTAACAGCATGCTGGCGGATAAGCATGCCATACCAGAGGTACTATACGACCAGGTCGGTGCGGCCAAGAATAAAATAACACGCTACAAGGAAATGGCACACAGGATTGTCGAGCTGCTCCGCGCGCATCAGTGCAGACGTCAGCTAAACAATCAAAAGCCGGAGAGCGACCCCTCAACAGCAAGGGCTCAACGAAGCGCTATAGCTTTCTCGAGCATGTTTGCCAGAGTGCCGCATTAGGCAATTTGGCCGACACAGCTGAACTCAGGCGCTCAATTTTAAATATGTTCTTTTAGTTTTCTTTTATTATCAACAAACAACCATATATATCTGTTGCTCAAAGCAAGTCTAGAATAACCGATAACCAGTTGATACTTAATATACTATGTGAATATCACTAGAACAGTTGTAGGGCTATACTTTCTGGTCTTATTTTTGTAACCAGACTCTAAATACGCTGTAATGTACATTATTATGCGCAAGAAACCCCGAGTTGTTAATATGTTGTCATGATATGGTAATCTCGCCAAAAACGAATACACAGGTTTGGTGTTCTGATTAAACAATGAATTTGGCATAGAAGTTAAGCGCAATAATAGAAATAGTAGCGGTGTAAAAAACACCAAAGTAATAGTAATGAACAAGACAAACACAATTAGGACGTTTAGAAAACAGGTACGCACAGCGGCTAAATAATGCACAGAACATATACTCTAGTATTGTAGGTGGCACAGAGAATGACACAATCAAAACAGCGCATGTTTAGTTTGTAAGTGTTGGCGCTAGAACAACAACAGTGTGCTGGTAGCAATAACTCTGGCTGTTAAAGCAACAGCTGCTGCATGGATAAGTGCGACTGTGGGTGCTGGTGATATTGTCAACAATAAAGCTAACACGGCAAGCGCATAAAATGTTCTGGCTCTTTAGCACACATACAGATTACCAGGCTAATCCAGTGATTGGCAGTGTGTTGCTGAGTCAAGGAACAGGCAGCACTGCCAGGGCGGGACAGCTCAAGCGGTGTTGATGGTTAAACATACACACCAAATTGACTGTTCATCACGTGGCCACGGAGAGCGGCTATACGCTGCAGCGAGTGCAACTTGGATTTTAAGCACGGAACCGGCTGTTGGGTAACGTCAAACACGAGGTGCCTCCACGTGTGCAAGACGCGAACGGCACGCCAACGCGTTTTGATTATTTGAAACCAGGATCATTACACGTGTCACTTACTTTGGCACAGACACAAACGCAGAGCAAATACTCTGGGGAGATATACTGGTGTGGAGGCACTGTACATTCAGAATCTTCTGTTGTTAGTAACGCTAACACTGAATATAACACAGCTGGTGGAGTTGTGACAAACGCACCCCAATACAAAACAGTAGCTATGGCTGATAGCGTAGAACTATGGTCAACTATTATATGACAATCCACAACAATCAGAACACGTACCACCCGGATCCATGATACCGTTCTCACCAGAGGCCACTCAGCTCTATGGTTGTGCATTTATTTAATTAAATCATATTCAACCGTACTGGCGTGGCAATGTGCTAACGAGCGTTGACCCGATCCATGTGCGAGCCAAACATGATTGCTTCTGTTATTTTTCTTGATAGTTTTTGTATTTGTAAATAAACAGCTCAAAGGCGAATAACGTATAAGAACAGCAATGTGGGGCTGATGCATCCCCGAAGCAGCAGTTGTAAGTACCTGTTTTCTAGCATACAACCAACACAGCGTGTTGTATTTGACACAGGCTGCGCACATAAAGGACACGCTGCAAATGCAACGAGTGAATGCTAGTCAGCAAGAAGAACGTGGACGCTGTCTTTGCCAACTTGCTATTTTTGCAGTACTTGCAGATCAAGGCACTGTCAATTCATTTGTATATTGTAGCTATATCGTCCGCGGCTGGACGCAAGACTGCTTGCACATCTTGGACAATCGGCAATAATATTACGAACCCGCCATATACCCTGGCGGACAACCACACATAAGAGTAGAAACCGTGGTAATGGAGCACAATGACATATGCGAGTTGAACTGGAGGTTATTCAAGCTGTTGCTGTTGAGTACCAACGTACTCAGGACTGAATATCATTTGTTCACATTCAAAACGTAGAGTACAGTCTAGTCGAGGTAAGTGTAGTGGATAATGCAGTGCTGACGTGCTAACTGTAGTAATTCTTGCGGTATGTGCCAATTGGGTAGGCCACAGTTGAGCTGGACTACAGGGTGAGCGGTAACACACGAGTTTGAAGGCAGTAGCGGACAGTAGTTTTGGGGTTATCGTATATATGGAATACGGTGGCAGTCAATAATCATATGTTGCTGGGGTGCTACAGTTGATGGGTAGATTGCCCAAGAAATAGCGTGCAAACTGTATTACGCTCTGTGGGCAACCAATTCACGCGTAGTGACTCTGTATCTCAGTACAGCATATTTAGCTTTTTATTACACTTGTGTTGGCGTTA
The DNA here is from genome assembly GCA_027577495.1 of Coemansia sp. RSA 720. Classification (NCBI taxonomy): domain Eukaryota; kingdom Fungi; phylum Kickxellomycota; class Kickxellomycetes; order Kickxellales; family Kickxellaceae; genus Coemansia; species Coemansia sp. RSA 720. The sequence goes on along the minus strand of JANBQV010000069.1, from coordinate 64,109 downwards.
GATAATAAAAATATTTGTAATAAATAGGCATTAAAGTTTAGACGTTTAGGTTTATAAATACATTACGACGGATAGCAAACAATTGCACATACGCAAATATATATGAAAATCCGGATTGGCGTCTGTGCATCGGCTGGATGCACAATGCTATTTCAGCGGCATATTCAGGATTTAATGCACATATACTAACTGAATTATCAACATGGTACATAGAACATATCCAGCACCTTAATGTACTTGCTCACCTTACCAATTTTGGTGGTCACCGGCCAATGGGCTGAACCACTTTTTGCGCAGCACTTTATGCATTACAACTCTTTCATCTTTAAAATAGCCGTGATGCCTCGGCCATTAAATTTCACCAAGACACGCGGAAGCGCGTTCGTTGGCTGGGGCGTGCTTCCACGCGTTGCAAAAAGAAAAAACAGCCCACCACACATGTGCAGCGGTTATAAAGGTTACATGTCTGCAAGAGCGCCTAACTTTTCTTTTCTCTTCTCTTCACCTCTTACCTCTTTGGCTATGTTTATTCACCTAGTAAAATTTACAACTCAGATTATCTTTCTTGTTTTCTTGATCACAATGGCCTCCAACTACGCGATCTCTGCAGGTTACTATTCGAACCTCGCGAGCCGCACCACCAAAATCGCGGCCATCAAAGACGAGTCGGCCAAAGCAATCGTGCTCGAGCTGGATGCGCAGGTAACCAGCCTCTTTGCGCAGCTCGCCGACGCTGACCGCGTGCTCTGGGAGCGGTCACAGACGGATCTGCTCGAGTGGGCGAGCGCAAACAGCGGCCCGGGGCACTGCGAGGCATCAAAGAACTACATGAGCTACTTGGCAGCGCAAGCGTGGGAGGCTACCCAGCGAGCCGACAAAGCCATGGCGCAGATTAAGCGCGCAGAAGCAAAGGCGGATGCAGCCAGCAGACGGGCTGACCAGTTGGCCGAGGAGTTGGCTGCTGAGCAGGCTGACCGTGCCAACCTGATTGAATGCTACAACAATCAGGCAGCCGAGCTGGAGTGGCTCCGCAACGATCGGGCCGATGTAATCGAAGAGGCGAACAGACGGATTGAGTGCGCCAACGACTGGGGCCAGGAAGCAACGGGCATGGTTCAGGAGGCCAAGAGCCAGGCGGAGGAGATGAAGCAGCTCGTCGATAATCATGCCAGAGACCTGAAGCAGCTGGCCGACAAACAGGCTGATGAGCTGGCAGTCGAGCATGCCAAGCAGGCGGCACTTTGCAGCAGGGTTGAGGCAGCTGAAAGCCGGGCCCAGCAAGCAGACAAGTTGGAGGAGCTAGCCAACAAGCAGGCCGAGGAACTTGAGGCACTGCGCGCCAAGAATTCCGAGGAGGCAAGACGTGCCAACATGCTGGCCAATGAGTGGTTGGTCGAGCAGGCCAAGCAGTCGGCGCTCTCCAGCCAGCTTGAAGCGGCCAAGGAGAAGACAAACTTCTTCAAGGCCAAGCTGGGCAAGGTCAATGAGCTGTTCCGCGCGCATCAGCGCAAGCATCAGCCCAGCCCTCAGAAGCCGGAGAGCAACTCAGATGGCAACAAGAGCTCAAAGATGCGCATAAGCTTCTTGAGTGTACTTGCCAAAGTTCCGCATTAGGAATTTGGTCGTCAATCATCTGAGCGCTGACTCTCAGTTCTAAATATGTTCTTTTAGTTTTCTTTTATTATCAACAAACAACCATGTATATCAGTTACTCAAATCAAGTCTAAAATAACCAATAACCAGCTGATACGATTGTTGACTTGTGACGATTTTATAAAGCGATGTGAGTGATAATTACTAAACTGAAGAGAAAAGCAAACACTCTGATGAGAACGCCATCCCGACTATATCCCTACGCGATCTCCTGATCCGGTATCCAACACGTTAGGTAGTTTTAGAAATTATTGCTAGTAAGTTGAGTATTTTAAATGTCAGCATGTTTATTGCTGTTCTTTCATTTCACTCTTTTAGATGATCTCGCACGAACACAGTTGTTTTGTAGCATTTGACGATTCGACATCTTACAGCTGACTAGAATATGATAATGAAACAAATGATTTAATTGATGCGATATAAAAGTGCTAAAGCCTAACTACCCAACGCAGTCCGGAATTCGCTGGGCAGAAGAGCCGTTTTCCAGCCATTCGCGTCTTGCCACCCCGAGTCATCAGCGTTGTTTAGTCTCACATCCCAGGCTGCTACACTTTCTCCACGATGGCGTTTTGGCGTAAGAGTGTCATTTTCGTTGCGGCGAGTTGCAGCCAGCTGACCTCTCGCGCGTCTCCACAACCGCTGCCGCATGACTACTTTGCCGCAGCCCATTGCAATGCCAATGTCCAATCGCAGGCTAGAGCTGACTCGTGAACGAGCATAATCTTTCTCAATGATTTGTTCAAGGCCTTGCCGGGCCCGCTTGAGCGGATAATCGATATCATAAAGTTTATCTGCCTCGATGCGCTTAAACTCGATTATGACGACCAGCGACTCTGAGAACCCCTCGCTTGCCGGAAAGGTAATTATCAAATCGGATACACCCATTCCAGACTGGATTTCTGACAGAAAGTCAGGAGAAGCGCTTTCGCTTGGGCTTCTGGTGCGACCAAAAAAATTGACAAGAATATATGTGCGAAATATATCGCCATACACGCATTCCAAATAGTTGTTAGTCACATTGGGCATCATGCTGATAATCTCCGATATGCCAGTTTGAAGACCTCGGATATCGCCTATGTACATATCAGCATGCAGTTGGTTCCACTTGGCATTCTGTTCATGCAGATGTTCAGTCCCACTGTTGGTAATTTTCAAAAGCTTTTCCCACATCTGCCGCATCTCGCCATTTGGTATTCCAATATGGCCGCCCAGCCGAATAGTCAAATACCCGGTGTAGACAAATAGTGAAACGAGCTGATCAATACTCATCGCCGAGCTATTATCAATGGCATATCCTCGCCCTATATGTACCTCGATGACCTGACGAGTCTGTGGTGGTCTAGGACTTGACTGCTGCCAAATTCCAGCTTGCTTCACAGCCCCAAAACTGGCATCTTTTCCATAGCCTACCAGAAACTCAGTTGCAAGAACCATCATAATAGCTCGATTCGAAAGCGCAATCCTGATGATCAGCTCCTGGTTGCCGGTTTCATCCCAATAGCAACGCGCAGCTTTGTCGGGTGAAGATGTGCAGAGACGCTTAAGAAACTTCGTAACCGCAAAGGGGTTAAACTTGCCAATGCTGACGCCAAAGCAGTACCCGTCGTACCACTCTATGATTTTGTCCATAATCTGCTCGACCGGGTACCTTTGAAGGTGCGGGTTCTTCTCCAGAACTTTATCCACAAGCGCCTGAACTTCTGGCTGGGTGAATGCGAATAGCTCGCCAAATTTATCGTAGCTGACCATAATCCTAGCATTTGTATCCAACGCCTCAGTGTGTTTTAGCACTGTCAACGCCAACGTTTCAATGTTATTTGGGCCAGATCCCAAATCGCCCAACTCGATCTCATGAACACCAACAAGAACGCCAGTACGGGTATTCGGATTATCCTACATAAGATCCATGTATAAACTCAGAGTTAGTACTAAAATAAACATTTATCATCCAATGTATAGTCACAAGCACATACCTTGAACATGTAGTTAAGAAGACCAATATAAGCTGAGCGTGCAGGCTTCTCCCAGGGTGTGTTGCGAATTTTAACAAGGGGAGTATCGTACTCGTCCAAAAGCATAATACAGCTGATACGGTAAGCTCTCGTCACTGCTCTCTCAAGCATCTTGTAGAGATATAATGCAATTTCGCCGTTGGTTTCCCAGCCGCCAGGTTGTTTATGTATCGAATCTACTCTGACAATAGCAGACTCTAATGTATCCCACGCAATCTTAACGTATGGGGTCCATTCTACGTTCTTTACATTTGACAGCCATATTTCGGCGGCATCATAAATGCTTCCTGCCAGCATTTCGTAGAATCCACCAAGCGACGTAGCCGCCACGTTCTACACGATTATTAAAAGCATATCGATTAACACACAATAAATAGATTTCAATTTTACAACACCTCACATTCTGTAACAAGCACAACTACTAACCTTCATGTTGATACGAATCACAGGAGTTTTACAAAAGTGCTCCTCAAAGAACTCGGGATGCTCTCCGCGTAGTAACGAGTCATCAAAGAGCTTCATTCGATTCGCACGACCCGCTGTCTTTTCAATACTGCCATCCACCGGCTCGGCGTCTTTGCAGGTTACGACGTTGAAAAACTCTTCAATAACCGACAGGTTGAATGTCTTTCCAAAGCGGCGCGGCAGACACACGCGAATCGGCGCAGAAGGGGTGTCGAATAACGCCTTGCAAAGCAGCGACTTGTCCAACACAATTCCTCCCCGCCGAAAAATTCTGCCAAAGTCACCACTCACGTTGATGATGGTTCCGTGGACTTTTGTCGGCGACGAGTTCGCTCGCTGCAGAATTTGCTGCTGCACATTGCAATTGTTGGGCGGCGTCTCCAGCAATAGCTCGGCCTCAGGATGTGCATCTGAAAGCAACGGGGTTGCAACATTTGACGGTATTTGACTTTGCTCGGACGAAACTGAAGCGTCTTGGACCAGCTGCTCGGGCGGAACTGATGCCTCTTGAACCAGCTCTGATGTACCAGCGCGTCGAGGAGGTCTGATAATTTCCACATATACGCTTGGGGTGCTGCTGGCCAACGAGCCTGGACTATCAACGCTCATCTCTGGACTAGAGCTTTGTGATGTAGCAGCATCCGCCAACATCAGCGTACGCATTGAGCGAGTGACTATTCTCCTAGCACTCTGGCTACCACCAAATTCAGTGCTGGCCTGGCTTAGCTCAAAGCTAGACTCGCCCATTTCATTGCTAAAGCGTATGTCTGACGTAGAACGAGACACCTGAACACGTCTTGAACGCCCGCCTCGGCGTCTGACGTTGTTTCTATCCTGGCGCCGAGTATTGGACTGGCGGGGCATTAGGACAATGTGTAAATTGGTTGTATGTTTTTTATAAAAGGAATAAATTGAGAAATTGGTTTAAATGTGCAGTTTAAGAGCAAAAAAGGGCAAGGTTTTAAATGGCTTGGTTGTCTTGCTGCGGAACTCTGGCACTAAATTATGTGCGCAGTAAATTTGGCAATGTTAAGTTCAGTGATTTTTTTGGGTTGTTGACTTGTGATGATTTTATAAAGCGATGTGAGTGATAATTACTAAACTGAAGAGAAAAGCAAACAGACTCTGATGAGAATGCCATCCCGACTATATCCCTACGCGATCTCCTGATCCGGTATCCAACACGATAAACCCTATTTAAAGTTTATAATTGGTCTATTAGAATACAGAGCGAGTAGCGCTGGAGCGATTGTGAGACTCTATTACCTGGCCTTCTTTTTGCAACTAAGATCAACTCTCGCTTTAACGTACACTGTTGAGGAAAAAAGTCAAAGTTTGATTCAGGGTATGCACATAAAGGACACACTGTAAACGCAAAGAGTATATGCTAGTCTGCAAAAATAACGTGGACGCTGTCTTTGCCAACTTGCTATTTTGCAGTACTTGCAGATCAAGGCACTGACAATTCATTTGTATATTGCAGCTACATTGTACGCGGCTGGACGTAAAGCTGCTTACACATCTTGAACAATCGACAATAATTTTATAAGCCCGCCATATACCCTGGTGGACAACCGCACATAAGAGTAGAAACCGTGGTAATGGAGCACAATGAGCAATGACATGGGATTCTCGCTCGTTATACTTAAATTTGCAACATTATTTTAATTTTTGAAATTTCTCAATGCGGCCTTGTTCTTTATCAACTAAAAACAAAAATAGTCACAGGGTGCAATACTGGAACTGTGTGATGCAGGCTGTATGAATTTATAAACATATTGTCAAATTTGCCTAAAACTACCTGAAGTGAAAAGTAAAAACATATAGCCAAAACCGCACAGCCCTAGTCTCGTATACTGTGATTATTTTTTATGTTGGTAAACAGCAAGACAGCAACGAACAATTTTAGTAGTTAAATATCATAAATTTTAGCGTTAACAAGCTAGAATAATTATCGCCAACGCTTTGTTTCTCGTGTTTTAATACATGGACTAGGAGAATAAAGACAGGAGAAGTTAATGATGGTGTTTATTTTAATTTAACTAACAAAATAAAAAATCTCGGCAGCTCTCACCAGTGGTGAACAAGACTATATTTTATTCGCTGCGGTGGGTATGGCGCTACTCGTTGGTTGTCTTGGTTGGCGGTGGACCGCAGGGCTGCTGCATCCGCTGGAGCATGTTAAACTTTGTCCGCTCTACCGATTCACCCTCGGCTATTGATATTAGCATTGCCATGCTGTTGTCCGCCACATAATGCGCCAGTGTGTCTCGGTGCTGGTGTGTGATCCACTGGTGCTTGCTTATGTCAGAGTTACCAGTGCCAGAATACCGAGCATACATATGCTCGGTCTGGTTATGCATGCCAAACTTGTCCATGTTTTATAATAATAATCAAAAAGCCTAGAGTGTGCTAGTATACAGAGAATATGTATGTATTTGTTTGTAAAAATGATGACGCTGTAAAATTATTACTGATCAAAAAATGTGAGACGTATGGGATATTGCAATATGTCATGTGGGTCGAGGCAATGCAAATTTATATAGCTTACTAAAAGATGTGCCAGCAAGCATGTATTTGTCTCTTGCTTTATCAGACTAAACCTGGCGAATAAATAAACGCACGCTACACTCTTATGCCACTAATTCATCCGGCGCCCAAAGCCGATCTGCTCAGACTAGATTATGGCTATAATCAAGAATAATTTTTATATTTTTTTTCTGAGTTTTTGATCCCGTTCAACACTCTGCCATTCTTTTTCATACACTTTAACCATGACTCGTATCGCAATGCCAGCGCCGAAACGGCCAGTTGAAGGCACAGAATTTGTTTCCAAGCCGCTGATGCTTAAAAAGTCAGATATCGAAAAGACAAAGCGCGAAGAAGCACAAAACAAGGCACAGAAGCGCAAGCAGGAGAGCGAGACTGGCGATGCTGCGCAGAAGCGGAATCGGTCCGAGAAGGCCAAGAACAAGCGGGCTGAGCAACGGCGCATGCAGCGGCAAACCGAGAAGGAAAAGGACATGACGTGCTTCCTATGCCGGAAGGTGGGCCACAGCGTCAAGAACTGCCCAAAGTCTGAAACCCGGCAGAACGCAGTGTGCTACCACTGCGGGTCCGACGACCACACCACAAAGCGGTGCCCGACACCAGGAAAGTCATTTCCGTTTGCCATATGTTATGTGTGTGGCGAGCAGGGCCATCTGGCATCGCTGTGCCAGAAGAACGAGAAAGGATTGTATCCGAACGGCGGCGGCTGCAAGTACTGCTCGTCTACGCAGCATCTGGCCAAGGACTGCCGTCCAACACGGAAGAACAACAACACTGAGATGACAATTGGTACCGTAGATGCACGCCAGGGTGGCGATGATGACGATGTGTTTGTTGCGCTACATCGGCAGCAAAAGGACGTGGGTGCACAGGCGCCGGTGCCTGTGGCCAAGAAACCCAAAAAGACCGTGGTTAACTTTTGATTATATAATGCGATACACCTAGAGTCTAGTAGCAAACACGCTGGCTGAATTAAATGGATCAGATCTTTGGCTCTTGACCTTTTTGTGTAGCTTCTTGGAGAGCAAATTTGCTGCATTTCTCTTTACTATAATTTCTTTATTGTTTATATTGATTTGTTAAACCGTGCCTTAGAAAATGGGAATTGCCGGTGCAAACGTTTCTTCAGACAGGCGGAACTTTTTCATGTCCAGCGCACAGCTTGATGCGCTGGAGAAGAAGGAGGAGCTGGAGTGCGATCCGGTTCGTCAGAAGCTGGGAACACCCCTTCGCGCAGGTGCTCGTATACTCAGCTTTGATCTCTGCGGAAGCGACACTGTGGTACTTGGTCTGTCTAGCCACCAGGCCAAAGCTGCCAATTTGACAACTCGGGAGTGCACTACGGCAGCAGCAAAGCACGGAGGACCAGTCACTGCTGTTGCAGTGCTGAATGAAAGCTATACCGTCAATGGATCGCGCATTGCACTGTCGGCATCGTGGGACAAAATAGTCAAGGTTTGGCCAGTTGATAATCCGCAGAATACGCTGGCAGTGCTTACAGGCCACTCGGACTTTGTCAAATGCGTATCTGTCCATCCAACGCTCCCAATTGTTTACACCGGCTCTGCAGATAAATCCATCATGTTCTGGCGACTGCCCGAATCGCTGGAAACGCTGGCACAGTGCACCACTCCGCAGGAAATTTCTCCATTCAAAACAGTGAAGGGCCAGCATACAGGCCAGATATACGCCATGTGCCTTGATCCGGTTTCAGCACAAGTGCTGTATTCAACTGGATCAGATGCCTCGGTTCGGGCGTGGGATGCTCAGACTGGCGCGGCAATAGCAACTAAAGGTGATGAGTCTAGCGACTGGCATATTGCGCGTGGGCAGCACAAAACGAACATCTTTGACTGCAAAGCGACCGAGAACACTTTGTGGACAGCCTCGGCAGACAACACTGCGATCGGCTGGGATATTGAAACGCGGACTACCGATATTGTGCTTGAACACAGCACTACAGTTACTGCAGTGCTGCCTATTCCGCAGGTAGGGGTTGTGGTCACGGGCGTGCGCGACGGCGCAATATATGTCTGGAGAGTCAACAGCGGAGTACCCAAGATTATCCGCGAAATCAATGCACATACTGACGATGTGAGCTGTTTGCGAGTTGCAGGCCGAGTGTTCTACTCGTCCGGGCTTGATGGTACACTGCGTAGATGGGACATTCAGAGTGTTGTTAACTTTACTGGTGGATTCGAGTACATGCCAGCGGAGCTGCTGGCTCTCAAAGACCAGAATACGTCAAGCAAGCAAGGATCTGACACTCTAGCAAAGAGCAGCAAAAGCGCCAACTCGTCAGCCCTTACTGAAGAGGAAGAGCGTGAGCTGGCTGAGCTAATGTCGGACCTGGACGATATGTGAATTGCTTATAGATATTTTGTAGTTGTGGCAGGCTGAAAATGGAAATTTTAATCACGATTTGCTCAGAGTCAACTCGACACGTGTCAGCGCTAGGTGGCTCCAGGCCATTGTTGCCTGCGCCGCCTTCGGAGGCTTTAGGCCACCGGGTGGTGTTTCGCCGGAGGAAAGGGCACCAGTGAGATCAAAGCGCTCAAATGATTTGAAATTGTGGGGCAAATTCAGGGCAACTTCATTGACCCCAACATCCGCAGAGTGGCTGGACGGGATTCCTTCGGCGCGGAAGTGACGTCCGGCGTGCGGTGTTTGCTGAACTCTGTATATAAAGGGCCAGCGCCATGCACGATTATTTTTTGTTTCCTTTTTGTTTCTCTATACTGATATATTCGCGTTTCGTACGTTTCCATTACTGCTGAACTTTATCTTGCGATATTTCCGGCACGCACGGAGCAAAAGTCGACAGCCTTTTCCATATTTTTATCTTATCTTCCAGGTCAAAGGCAGGCCATCTTCCTAGTACCCACTTTTACTCACAGTTTCGCTTGGTAAGTGCGCAGTTTTCTTGAAGCACCGTATGCCCACTTTGCAGAGGCAGCGAGTAATCAGGCGACCTCCTCACCAACAAGGGTGTCTTATTCATCCATTCATGTATATTGACCAGCTGGCCCTGAGATCCAGCCGCCGGCGATTGTGACACGCACAATAGTGTAGCGACCTGGCATCATGCAAATATTTTCTCAAAGTCCGCACCGGGAACGATTTGCATATTGTTCCAAATATTTATGCGCACGCCCATCTTATGCTGTGCACCGGACCTTTGATAAGGTTCAATCGAACGATTCGCAATCTCTTCTGTCTTTGGGATTCTGTTGCGCTAAGTCTACACTTTTCTAATAATTGATACTATAGACATGCGCTCGCTATTTGGATTCGGCAAAGCTGAGGAGACGCCGGCGTCGCCCATGGCCAGCGAAAAGGCCGCCAAAGACGCACAGACAGCAGCTGGCGACAGCGAGCCAGCAATCCCGCCTGTGTTTGATTGTGCGGTCAGCGACGGCCCACTGCAGGAAATTAAGGCGCTGAGCGCCGACGAGCAGCAAGTGCTTGAGCGTATCAAGGCCGGAATCCCCGAGCTAATAGCTGATTTGCCGCCAATCGACGAGGAGGCAAAAAAGTTCGCAGACGAGACGGTGCCGCTGGACATTGAGGGCTGGCTGACAGACGAGTGCATTGCACGCTATGTGCGTGCGCGCAAGGGCGTGTACGAGGACACAAAGAAGGCGCTGCGGAAAAGCATTGAATGGCGTGCAGCAACACGGCCACACGCGCTGCGGCCAGATGTGGTTGAGATCGAGAGCCGGACAGGCAAAATGTACTTTAACGGATTCGACAAGCTTTCTCGGCCGGTAATCTACATGTACAACCACCGCCAGAACACAAAGGAGCCCGACAACCAGATCCGCTGGGTCGTGTACACGCTGGAGCTGTGCATCCGCCACATGCGCCCTGGCGTCGAAAAGGTTACGCTGGCTATCGATGCAACCAACTGGGGCTTCTCCAACTCTGTATCGATCGGCACTGCCAAAAAGTTCTTGGACATTTTGTCCAACCACTATCCCGAGCGTCTGGGTCGCGCAGTTGTCTTTGTGCCGCCAAAGCTGTTTGTCGGATTCTACAGCCTGGTCTCGCCGTTTATCGACCCTGTAACCAAAGCCAAAGTTGCATTTGTCAAACCCAACGATCCGGCGCCAGCACAGTCCGAGAACAGCAGCAGCCCGTGGATTGCCATTGAGGAGTGTTTTGCGCGCGATAGCTTGGAGAAGGACTGTTACGGCAGCTGGGCGTTCCAGTACAATCACCAGGCTTACTGGAAGGCTGTCGAGGATGAGTTTGCCCAGACAAAGGCTGCTCTGCTGGACAAGCAAAGCTAGCTTGTCTCAATTTATCCTTAGAAAATCAATTTATATCTAGAACAAACACAGTTGTTACTTTGCAGTAAAGAACGGGTGGCGTAGCGCGTCAATGGGTAGAATGCGCTTGTCAGGGCTAAGCTCGAGGCAGCGGTCAAGTAGGCTGGCAAAGCGCAGCGCCTGCTGGACATCTTCAGGCGCCGATCCTGGCGGCGTAGCCTGGAGAATGCGCGTCTTGATATCAATTGTGGGCTTGGTAAACACGATGCGCTGCTCAGTTTCGATGCCTGAGAGCCTGTCTGCCGACCGCCCGACAAAATCCATAACACCGCCGCCGTTATCCTCAAAGTGCTCCTGCCAAAACTGACCGCGACGCAGCATGCGATTCGGAATTTGGCCGCGCGCCTCCATCATCAGACGCAGCATGTGGTTGTTGCTGCGGCCCGAGAACATAATCTTGCCTGTGTACAGCTCAAACAGCGTCACGCCCACCGACCACATGTCGATTGCATAGTCGTATGTCAGCCCCAGGATAATCTCGGGCGCCCGATAAAAGCGGCTAACCAAATATGGCGTAATTTCGTTCTCTGAAATGTCGCAGGCAGAGCCCAGGTCGCCGAGCTTGACATTGTTGCGCTGCTCGGATACAAAACAGTTGTCCGGCTTTATGTCGCCGTGGATAATATGGCACCGCCGCAAAAGATCCAGCGCCAGAAACAGGTGCATTCCGTACACCCGAACCGCCTGCAGGCTCAGCCCCGAGTCACGCCCGTACTTGCGCACCACCTCGCGCAGGTTGAGGCTCATCAGCTCAAAGCATAGACACAGGTGCTCACGATGCACAAAGCTTCCAAGCAGCCGCACCACGTGCAGCTTGTCATCTGGATCGGCGCCCTGCAGCCGCTCAAGCATGCGCCTCTCTTTGACTCCTGCCTTGTACATGACTTCGTTCTGTCGAATAATCTTGATTGCTACCGGTGCATCTTGATTCTGTGTATCAACTGCCCGCACCACAGAGCTAAACACGCCCTGGCCCAAGAACGCCTGTACTACGTAGCGGCTGTCCAAGACCTCGCCAATAATAATGCGGTAGTAGCCTTCAGGATCATCCCAACTGTCAGCCATCTTTGACGCTGCTGCTGAAACACCAGTGCCTGTTCTTAAACACGCAGCCTTTGGCGCGCTGTCATTGGGCATTTCGTCGTCGTCTGCAAACATGTCAAAGTCGTCGTCATCTGAAGCATCGGCTTTGCTATTTTGGCTGACGCCATCTGGGACGGCTTTGACAGCAGCTGTGGGCTGGTTAGCACTGCTTTCAGCAACCACAGCCCTGGCAGCCACTCGATGCCGCGTGTCGTCGGCATTCGAATCAGTGTTTGGATTATAATCCGCTGCTGAAACGCCGTGATCACCTGTATCGGTGTTTACTACTTTGCCTCCTTCTTTTTCAAGTGCAAACTGGCCTCCCTCTGAATATACGCTGGTACCGGCTTCCTGTGCAGAACCATCTACGGTCGAGTCAGTTGTGGAAGACACTCTAACGTTGGAGTTTAAGTTTAAAGAATTTGGTTGAGTGGCATGCATTTGAAGGATTTCTTTGCGGCGGCGGCGGCGCGCTTCAAGCAACCGCTCCGCCTCCGCCTCGTCATCTCGCTCAAATGTCAATTTTATGTCAAAGTCCTTCAATGGCTCGCTATAACTAGCTTTAGAAGCCGCTACATCAACAGTGGCCACATTTTTGTGCCCTTTATTTACCAAGCTAGACTCGCCTAGTCGTGAAGTTGAATGCCGTGAGTTGCGCACTGGACTGCGGCTGCGGCTGTGCTTTGACCGTTTATCTTTCTTTTCGCGGCTAAAGTCCCGCTTGCGCGGGGGGTGTTTCCTTTCCACAGTTCGATGGGACTGAGCTGCCAGCGCAGACGACCGTGGTGCGTCGGCAATCTCGCCTTCCTCGGCGTCAAAGTTATCGCGTTCGGGCATGCTCCGTTTATAAACAACACTTGAGAAACTAATAACGAAAACGATTATTTATTTGGTAGACGCTTTGACGAGCACTTGATCACTTCTTGATCTGATATCATCAAGATATGGGTTCTACAATCTCAGATCAGACCGTCCAGCAAAACAGCGGCCGTTTGTTTAATGCCCGCGTTTCTCGCTCTTTTCCACTTTTAATTCATCGTATTGCTTTCTGCCATGGCTATAACAAGCAGCCGCAACTTTGGGCGGATATTGTCGCGCGTACCAAGCTATCCAACAACGTATCGAGCCTACAGCGCAGCTACAACAACCAGCACCAACGACTGCACACTCAGCAGAACGGCCGAGCAGCTGAGCCAGCTACCCACAATTGGTTATGTGTACTTGGGTGAGGTGCCCTACCGAAAAGCGCTGGAAATGCAAAAGCAGCTATGTCGCAGGCGGATTGACGAAATATATGCTCTGCCCCAGGCAGCTCGGGCTGACCTCAGCCGACGCCAGTTTTCTGATACACTGATTCTGCTCCAGCACCCACCTGTGTATACTAACGGACGGCGAAACCACGGGAAACTTCAGCCTGGCGAGATTGAACGGCTACATGCCCTTGGCTGCGACTATGTTGAGACCAACCGTGGCGGCGAGATCACATTCCATGGGCCAGGCCAATTGGTTGGCTATCCTAATATGTATCTTAAAGACCACTTTCTTGCCACAAAATGCTATGTCAAGGGTCTGGAGTATACAATAGCCGAGACGTGTGCACACTTTGGCATTGAGGCCAATACTATTCCAGGGTTTCCAGGTGTATGGACATCGCCCACGCAAAAGGTGGCAGCACTGGGCACACATGTTCAGCGGTATGTGACGTCACACGGGTTTGCGCTCAACTGTACTACTGATATGAAATGGTTCCGCGAAATCATTCCCTGTGGCTTGGAGGGGAAAACCGCAATATCACTACAGACACTAATGGAACAGCATGGCAAGCCTAGCTGTGATACCAGTGTTGACGCAGTATTGCCCATTCTACGCCAAAGTTTTGCCAAGGTTTTTGGCTGCAATGTCAAGCCGCTAGAAGATGTATCACCAACAACATTTAGATTTATTCAGGAGCTTCTTTAATTGTACTAACTAACGGAATAGCAATAAAATTTAGAAAAGTAAATAACACTAGTAAGAAAAGATGTCTTGGGTGGGGGTTTGACAATGTATATTAGAACATCCCACATACAAACCATCCATATGTGAATTAACCCAGTATTTCAATTTATTAACAGTTTATTAACTAGCTACTCGTATCAGCTTTGCCCTCGTCAGCACTCTCTTCTTTATAATTAGGCCACCGCCAATGGTGGTACTGCAGCTCATGAATGCGCGTAGCTTCGTCAATCTTCTTGATCTCATCCCGGAATGTTTTGTTTTGAAGCAGGTCCAGAAACGCCAATGCATGTGGATAAACCACAAACCGTGCGTATTCGGGCTGCTGCCAGTATTTCAGATACTTTAAGTAGTTTACAAACTCGGGCTGGTCAAAGTATCCCTGCTGAGCAATAATGTTGATGTACCATGGATTGGCCAGGCACTGCAAAAACTCAAGCTCAACCTCAAACCGCTCCTTCATGAACTCGGCATGGGCATCGCTGGCCGTCGCATCTTTATCTGGAACTTGAGCCATGATCTGTAAAATGACAAAGAAGCTGTTGTTAAATGCTATTGTGTAATTTAATAAACCGTTTTGTCGGATTTAGTCCCCAATAAAGTTTATCGATTGGAGATCTTTAGGTATGGGTTTGGTTATTTCTGAACAGTGATAAAACAAACTTTTGAACCAGCTTTATTTCATTGTTTATTTTTTGAATTGATATTTAGTTTAAAATGAGCACAATGCGGCGGCGTCAAAACAGCGTTTCTACAGATGCACGAGCAAAAGCGGCTCGACCCCAGTCAAGGGCTGGCAGAGGAGCCAGCAACGTGGCAACGAGACGGGCACAAACGCCATTGCAGAACCGTAACTTTAAGGGCATAGTAGCCACTCCTACACAAGACGCTTTGCGCAGACAAAGCACTAACCGGGTACGCAAGCACCGGACAAACCCACTGAGCGTGCAACTAGATCTTGCGAGCAAAATTGGGCTGGCAATAAGCGACAATGTAGCTGGGAGCGTATCAGCAGCCGAAGCCAACAAAGCACACATTCAGCAAATGGCCAGCGACGATTATGGCTCAGACGACGACCTTGGAGACTCGGAAGAGGCACAAGCAGGCAAGTTGCATGCACGGCTAATTGGGCAACTAACCAGCTCCAACAGCGAGCTGGATCGCGAATGGCTGGAGGCAGATCGGCGGGATTACGAAAAACGCGGGATGGTGCTCGACCAGGCGGTGGTGACAAGGCGTCTAAAGCTGCTAGAGTCGTTTGCACAGCACTTGCAGAAAGTAGGCCGGAACCGCGCAAGTCTGCTGGCTCGACTGACTGAGCCGCTGGCCGAGGAGCACTGGATGCTGGATCCTGCGCACCACCAGCGCATGGTCGATGTGATGCAAAACATGTGCGGACTGGTCAACCGTTTACCCGATATTTCTGCTGCTGCACGGCACTGCGCGGCTGGGCTGACGACTGCCACACAGGAAACAAGTAGCTCTACGGGCTCGAATACTATCAACAGCACACGGCATATTGCACAGATGGAGAGGCTGGTGCATGAGGTCGAACAAGCTGTGGAATGGCTTCAAACCGACAACTGCAGCCGCTATATGCTGCCCAAGATTACACATTAGCATGGTTAACATTTTGTTGTATTTATTAGAACATCTCGGGGCTGCTAAAAGTCGCAGCAAAATCAACCCGGCGCTTAATTAGCTGGCGAATTTTCTCAATTGACAGATGTCTGATTCCCAGCTTTCCCAGCACTAACATCGCTTCCTTGTCATCGGTAGCTGCATCGAGGACGGCTGGCGCCCACTCGCTGAGCGATAGTGCCATGTCGTTGTCGCCAGGGAGTTCCTCGCCATCCAGAGAACATGACAGGATACGCGCGCACTCTACAGCTTTGACCAAAAGCTGACCTGATGGCCCCCGCAGCGCACTACTGCCTGCCGATGCGCGCAACACGCGAGAGATGGCGCTCACATCCATGGCAAGCTGCCAACCGCCGCTGGAATTGAATTGGTGGGCACTGGCAACGCGCTCAACCAAAAATGTGTCAAGCTCAGCAGCCAGCGAACGCAGGAGGTACGCAGATCCAGAGAACGGCAGCAGCTCTGACAGCATAGATACAAGGTGCGACAGTTCAGGCAGCAAACCACTTAGCTCAATTGACACTTCGACGTCAGCATCGGCGCCAACTCCCTCCGAGGCCCAGTTGGCCTTTTTACGATATGCGCGAAGTTGACCAACAGTGTCCTTGTTAATTGCCCGGCTCATCAGCTCTAGGATTCGCTGCTTCAGCTCGCCCAGTGTTTTAATTGTCCTCTCCCAGATCCCGCCGTCGAGCCACTCTTCGTTGGTTTCAAGCGTGACACAATCGTCCAGCACGTTGCGGTCCTTTTCGCTCCAGTCGTCACACTCATCTCGCCAGTCCCGAGGATCAGCATCGCCGCCCAGCGCACGAGCGTGACGACACACTGCAGCCCACATATCCACATAAATAGCCGAGTCGTTCCAATCGCGCGCCGCCTCCTCGACATACCATACGGTCTGGTACCACGAAGCCAGGCGGCGCAGCTGAGCTGCAAATGGCGAATTCGCACCCGATCCAGATACAGTCGAGCTTGCATCTCGGATGAATGCCAGTGATATGCGACTAAACTCGTCAATCTCACCCTCCACATCCTCGACAAGCGCAATTACTACTGGAAACTGCGTTGTAGATAAAAACTGAAGCTGCTGCATGCAGCTTGGGACCACCGCGTATCGCTCGGCAATGTCTGAAATCAGCATTACTACATTTTGGGCAATTTGTGTTGGCTTTGGGTCGTCTCTGTCCAGCACTTCATCCTCGTAAAGCTGATTGAATGCGCCTGGATCAGCTATGGTCTCCATATACGAGTCAATGGCGCTCTTGCGCTCAGCATTTACCCATGCCGAAAATATGTCCGAATCGGCAAGGAATGCATCCAAGACGCTTGGACCATCGAAAAAGTACACGTCTTGCAGAGTGTGCTCAAACTCGGACAGCTCGCGAGAAACATGCGCAATTACCAGACCGTTGCTTATGTAGTCAGACCGATCGTGTGCCAGCTTGTGCTGAATGATGGGCTGTATCAGCCGAATGAACTCGTTGCGCACATCAAGCGGTGGTAGCGCAGATCGGTCATAGAGGCTCTGCAGATGTAGCTCAAGAAGCGGAACCAGGCTGCGCACCATATTCATAACCTGGGACAGCCACCACTCGGGCTTGTCGGCGCGGCTGGTCCCGCGTGCACTCTCGAAATGGTAGCGCATGCGAATGTCCACTGCCCGCGCAATATGCTTTAGTGGCAGTGGCGGTGCGTCTTCACTTTGCAACTGCACACCGCTCTGAAGCAGTATTTCGCTAGCATCGCGTGTGATGTGGTCCAGACTGGCCAGCATGGAAAAGTTTGCGCCAAACTCTCCCAGCACAGCCACTGGCGGATCGATCTTCCCGGGCCAGCCCATTTTGCGCAGGCATTCACTCTGGGAATTCGCAGCTGTCGTCTCTGCGTCTGTCCATATGCTGCTTACTGTATGCTTGATATATTCTAGCAGGCTTTGCGCAGAGATGTTGTCTGTAACCTCAGAGTCGTTGCTATGTTTTGAAAGCAGCGCAATCGACGCGCTATATGCCGACAGTACGCCTTGTGAGCTCTTTGCCATGTTCTGTGCTGCCTGCTCGGCAATCTTCTCAATCTCGATAAACTCGTCGATATACTCCTTGGCTTGCCTTAGCCTCCGATAAATTTGCAGCTCCGCAGCTAGCTTGGAAACAAGCTCCATGACCGCCGTGCCGTCGCGAAACTCCCATGCCGACACGCTTTCGTCGGCAGTTGAGCCAACAACCTTGCTGTGAACGTTAATCAAGCGCATTGCCTTGGAATGCACGCTATCTGCCACACCAGACGCCTCTGCTACGAGCGATTGGGTTGTTTTGCTAGCAGCTGCTGCCTCTTGCTCTAGCTGTGCATGAGTACGTTCTTCCTCTTTGAGTAGGTCGTCAACCAGTTCCAGTGACTCGAGCGATGTAAAGTTGTCGCCCAGAAACTGCTGGATTGCCTGGCGTGACTCTGAATTAACCAAAGCAGCCATTTTGCGCACAATAATTTGAAAATGGGATAAGCGCAGCCACAACAGAAAAGAAAATGAAATAAAATTGCATTTTTGGCCTGCGCAGTTTTCTTCTCCACCAACCTTAAATTCTGTTTACTTTTTCTGAGTTTTAATCTCGGTCGTCGCATTTGACACGCTAGTTTAAGCAGCTATGGAGAAGGAGATACTGCGTCTGTACCAGGAGCGCATAGGTATGTCTTCATTTCGCGAGCTTGGAATTCAGGCTGTATACCAATGCCTGCCAACAGGCAAAAGCCGGGCCAAATACCGCATATATTGACTAACGCGTATAAAAATTGACTATGGTAGACAAGTACGATGAAATATTTCGAGGAGTCTCGCATGAGCTGGACCAACTGAAAGGATCGCAGCGGGAGATGACCGAGTTACATTGGAGCAACAACCGGCTGGCATCGGAGATAACCGAGTTACGAGCAGACGTGGCTGATCTGCACAGCAGTCTGATAAAGGAACGTCAAAACCACTTGGAGGTGGTCGCTGAAAACGACCAGCTGAGAGTTCGCGAGCATGAACTGGAACGCCGAGTGCGAGTACTGGCCGATGTATCTGCCAGGTACTACAAGGAACGGGAACTTGAATTTGAAAACGACACAGACGATATCAGTCCCTCAGGCAGCCCAAGCACCAATGCCACTATCCGTCCGCAGAAGCGGCAGCGGCAGTACACTATCAGCGGAGCGCGATCAGACGAGATGCTAGAGAAGAGCGAATACGAGCGAAAGCAGCTCGAAATTGAGAACGAGACGCTTCAGCTTTCCATTGAAACCATGCGCATACAGCTACAGGAGCAAAAAACCAACTATGCTGAGATTATTGAGGGACTGACAACCGAGCTAAAGGCGTACAGAGAGGCTAATAACAAGGAAGAAGCTGTCAAGACACGAAAAATTGAGGTTGCCGAAGCAGAGCTTGCGCGGATAAAGGGGCTTTATCGAGAGAACTTGCGCGACCTGGTTGTCGCTCGAAAGACAGCACTGGAGAGCAAGCATACGATCAAGCAAGACAACTTGCTGCTGCGTTCAGAGATACTGGCGCTGCAGCGGCGACTGGATGCCGAGATGGAGCGGGCGAGGTTTTTGCAGGCAACATCGTCAGTCAATTATTCAACAGTCGAGTAGCTATTTGCTGGATTTCACTAATGTTATAAAAACTAGTTTATTGAAGCGGATGTTGCTGGTGGTCTCTACACGCAGAGCAATAACAAAGCCTATGTTGGACAGGCGTTTCAAGCTGCCTCGGCGGTCTTGTCCTCCTCGGGCAGCACGACCTTTTTGCCAGTCTTTTTGATAGTCTCCAACAGCTTGTTGTACTTGAAGTCGTGAATCTCCTTGTCGGTTGTGAGGCCGGCCTCCTTGACCTCGTCGCTGAACAGAGCTGGCGAGTCCTCGATAACCACCGTCTGCTTCTCAAGCGAAATATCAACGTTGCTCACCTCGGCCTTTTCGAGCGCCTTGCCAACTGCCTTGGAGCAGCCGCCGCAGCTCATAACAACATTGAACTCGAATTTCGACATTTGCGTGGTAGATGCAAAGCTGTGCTTTAAAATTATTTATAGAGGGTGATAATGGAGAGGAACAAGTGTGGAAGATTCGTGGATCCTTTGTATGTGGAAAGCACCGCGGGATAAGGGGTGGCCAGAAAGCGCAGGTTTTATAGCTCAGCCTGGCTGACAAATCTGACACGCAAGTATGGCGCGCAAGGATAATCCAAGCCGTCGTGACACGCCATATTCATTCGAATAGTGCCACTATTTACCAAATGGCTGCGGAGTTCAAGCTGGTTTCAATTATGAAGGCTCGGTTAATTAAAGATACAGTGATTATTTAATCGTCCAGCATTCCCTTTATCCGGCGCTGGAGGTCGCGCGGCGTGTACTTCATAGCGCGAGCAAATTCAGGCGACTTGTCTGGGTTCTGCCGCAAAAACATTTCATAGTCGGGAACGATGGCATCGGTTGCGTCGAATATGAGCATGGCACGGACTTCTGCGTCAAACAAGTCGTACGACCGCTGCACACGCACCATGTCGTCGAGTCCCTGGTTGAACATGCTGAGCTTTTCCGCTGGAGCAAGCGAGGACGCTGGGAACGAGCTCATCAGCGCCTTCCATGTAGCAATGTACCCCTTCCGGCTGCGCTCAATCTGCGACTCAATGCGCAGCAGCGCCGAGCGACCGACAAGATCGCCCAGGCCCACCGACTGGGACTCGTCGTCGCCCGCATACATTGTGTCACGCAGTGCACGGGCAAGGTAGCTGTGGTTGTTGATCAGGAACACAAACTGAAGCGCTGGCCGCTTCATGTGCTTGCCGCCCTGGTCAATTGTAAACGACAGAGCATCGATGACGTCACGCAGGTAATGCTGGAATATGGACAGGCCGTCGCTGGGGTCGCTGGCGTGGTGCGACACATGTGGCGACTGTTGCGAAACGCCCTGGTTCCAGTGTCCGTCGCCCATGGACAGGAAGAGGCTGACGAGCAAATCCTTGTAGCCAATGACGTACGACAAAAACGTCAGCGTGTTTGACACCAGCTCATTCACGCCGCCCGTCTGCTTGGGCATCGTGTCTTCCTTGAATGGGCTGCGAAGCAAGACTGTCAGTGCAACAAATGACTTTGTGAGGTGAGCCTGAAGCCGACCGGCCATATTGGCCATATTGGCGCTCTGGTTCTTGTTGGGCGCCAGCAGAGCTGCCATTACCGATTCTGTTTCCAGCAGATAGCCATAGACGTCGAGCGCATGTAGCACCTCATACATGGGTGAGCTAATAAAGAAGGCCATTATTTTCTCGCCAATGGCAATGTACGCCTCGAATGGGCGCTCGGTGGTAGCAAAGAACGTCTCGTCGCTAATCACTGTAGGCATGATGTGACGGACCAGGTCGCGCTCGGCCTGGAAGAGCTTGACAATGTTGATCGTGTACTGGGCAAAAGGCGATGTGCTGGGCTCGTACCAGTTCTCGTTGCGAATGGTACAAAAGCGAATCTCGGCCAGGCTGTTTCGCGACGCAACGTCATATCCATGCTGGTTAGGCAGCGGCTCCAGCGAGTTGCCACGCACATACATGCTGCACATCTCGCTGAACTGAGCCAGTGACTTTTGCAGATGGCGCGTTCGGATCGTCGCATATGTCTTTGTTAGGCGCAGATCGTAGCTGACTTCGTCGTTGACCAGGTTCAGGTACGTGGCTAGCATACTGAGTAGCTTGAGCGTGTCGGTGGGAAATGTTGGAATTTCGGACGCATTGACATAGGCGGCCGGATCAATACCGCCGCTGTGCTGCTTGAGCCATTGGTTGAACAGCTGCGAGAGGTTGCCCAGCCCAATGCGTAGCAGCTCGTGAATCTCTTTCCGGCTCTGCGCTGCCGACTCCAGGTCCAGCTGTCTCAGTGCATCACTTGCGTCTTTTAGCCGGTTGATCGAGTCCAGATACGGCAGCAGCTCGCTCTCGTCTGGCCCCGCGTGAATTGTAGCTGCCTCGTCTTTGGCCACGTTGAAGAACAGCAGGATGTCGTCCAGCGTGCCCATTGTAGCTTCAATGTTATCGTATAGCCGCGTCAGCTTCTGCGTCGATTTGTATATTGGCGCGATAATGCGACCCAGGTTCTTGAGGCGAATGTCAAACACTTTGAGCAGCTGTGTCGTCTTGTCTGTCAGATTGTCCATCTGCTCCAGACTCTCGCGCAGAAATTCAAGCTCAGCCTCTTCGTCGCCATCCTCGTAAATGTAGCTCTCTGCTGGCATTGCTAAAAGCTGACTTTAAATTGTGACGAAATTAAAGCAAAAACGAAAGAGTTGGCTATGCTCTTTGAAAGTGCCTGGATTAAGCATGATTAGAATCTCTGGGTCAAGAAAGCAGGACCAGTGCCGTGATAAATTTAGAGCTCCGAATCTGGTCCCTCCCCGCCGCGCAATTGTCAGATCCATTTAGACCCGTGTCTGGTATTTCACTGGCCCATAGACCGAATCGGGCGTGTTTACACTTTCAACACGTGGCAGCGGCGATCTGCCAGTGCCTTGTGCTTTGGCAGCACTAATTTGTGGTGTGCGCCGTGGCATTTCGTATTTTGTGGCGGCACTGCTACCTTTTGCACTGTTTACATTGTTCTTGACAATAGTGGACTGGCGCACCACGTTGCTGGGACGACGTCAGCGAACCATAAATAGCACATGATATACACAGCAGCAGCCAAGGGAGGGAGCGCCGCTACTGTCGGGGCACCAGGACCACTAATCACTGCTGACGCAGTATCGCGGCTTCAGCAATCTAATGAAGCCAGGCTCCCAATTAAGAGTGGACTGCAGCTGCAGGCTGTCAAACCAGCAGTGCTGATCGCACCATAGTGGATGCACGGTTGGGCAGCTCCCCATGCAGCAGTGGTCCAAAAAATGTCTCAGTGCTGGTCTCTTTCTGCGGGTACATTCTTCGCTTTCTGCAAACGTTTCTGAGGCCTTAAACTGGCGAGAAGGCTTTGCGTTTCTTCTTTCCTGCTTCTCAACTTCATCTTTTTGCTTTTCATTTTTCTCTTGGGCTTGTTCAGGCAGCGAGTCCTTTCCTTGTTTCCGTTCTACCGTTAGCAGCGCTAACTTTTTCTTTTACTTCTACCATGCACTTGCCGAGTGCGCTTGTGGCCGCTTCGGCGCTGATTGCCAGCTGTGCTGGTCACTCGATGCTGGCCAAGCCCGCATCGCGCGGAAATGTCGAATGGTGGGGCACCTGTGCAGCTGGTGCTGGCTGCAAGGGCCCGTGCGACAGCCCAAAGGCCAGCTCGCCGTTCAACAGCATCTACAACCCCAAGACGTACGTGCAGCGCGGCCAGGAGCTTGACGTCGAGTGGAACCGCCTGAACCATCCTGGCGGCTTTGTGCGGCTGGCCATGGTTCCCTTCGACCAGTCCGATGACTGGGCGTCGTTTAACGACAACATCCTCAAGTACACCTGCTACGAGACCAACTGCGGACCGGCCAACTCCAGCGACACGATTTTTGGCCACCTCAACGGTCCGGGAAGCTCCCCCTGCACCAGCACCGTAACCATTCCTAAGAACATCCCCGACAACACTGCTGTGACCCTCCAATGGATCTGGTACGGCGGCGGAATCTACTACGGCCAGGTTGACACCTCGTTCGGCGAGTACTATGGATGCTCAGACATGATTGTTGTTGGCGGCCCGACCTCGGACGAGAAGCCTGCACCAGTGTTCCAGGGCGGCGATATCACCTACCCGAACAGCGGTGTGTGCAAGTACTGGGGCTCGAACAAGGTTGGCGACTGCAACTTTGGCGATCGCAAGCCTTCTCCCGTCGACGGCGATCTTCTCTCGCAGTCGCTTGAGCCCTGCATGCGTGGCCCCGAGCAGAAGGGCACGCCCTTTGGCATGGGTTCTGGATCCTCATCTCCTGACACATCGTCTGAGCCCGCTTCGGACAGCGCCGCGCAGGACAGCAGTGTTGCCGAATCTCCTGCGGCACCGGTGGCTTCTGAGACACCCGCAGCCCCTGAGACGCCTGCGACTCCTGTTGCGCCTGCAACTTCTGAGGTACCGGTGACTTCAGACTACTCTGTTGTTCCCGAGGTTACCAACGTTCCTGAGGCTAGTGTTCCTGAGGCTACTAACGCTCCCGCGGTTACCAGTGTTCCCGAGACCACCAATGCTCCTGTGACACCTGCGACTTCAGACTACGTTGTTTCTTCCGAGTCAAAGTGCCTTGCTCGCCCGTCTCCAATCTAAATTGAGAATATCCTACCAACTCTCCCTTTACACATCCACCTCCCTACTTTGCTGATGATAGACGCTTTAAAGTTTTTTCCTACCAATTTTTTGTTTTGGTAAACTGCTAGCGCATTTGCTGGCTTTATTGGATGATACTGCAGGAAATAACCACTACTATTAAACACAAGGAAACATGACTTTCGGAATGCTATGCTGTCTCCAGACACCCATAGTGAAATGCCTTGCATGGACCACTGATCTTGGCGTCGATATCCCGCCAAAGCGGAGGTAGATGCTGGGATGTGCGCGGATCCATCTGCAGATGTCGAAGACATATGCTGCAGGTAGCCGAAAACAAATTATCAAACATGCTGAACCACTGGACAATCTTTGAGATGCGGTGCTCCACCGAGAACCCAGCAATGGAGGACCAGATAATGTTCGAGTCGTAGCTGATGCGCTGGAACACATGGAACTTTGAAAACGGACCCGACTCGTCGTCCGATAATATGTGAATCGAGTTGATCTCCAGCTCATGTGCCTCGTTGCCGTTGTCCAGTTGTTTCATGTTGACTGACATTTGAATAACCGTAGGAATCCGTACCACCAGCAGCTGCGTGCGTCTAGACACTTTGTGCACCTTGATATCCAGTTGCGGATACCGCTCTCTCAGTGCAACAATCTGCTCCTCCAGCGCACTTTCGCTTATACCCTCGCCAAAGTCGCCGATTTTCAGCCGCATTGCCGACACATCCAGCTCGCCCACCGACGCGTCAATAATCTCGTTAGTCTCACGCACGTTGCCCTGCTCGGTCATTAGCCGGACATAGGGCGAAAACTCGTTTAGCACGTTGCTCACCTCTTCTGAAATCAGTTTCTCGCGGGGCTTCTTCTCCAGCTTCACAACCACGTCGTCTAGTTGGGTCAGTGTGTTAATCATGCTCTGCATTGCTTCCAGCGTGTTTGTAATGTCTGTGTGTGCGGCCTCGGCCACCGACTTGTCCTTGCGGATCGTGCTGACTCCCGACAGATCGCCGAATGTCTTGTTGATGGACGAGTGTGCTTCATACGCCTTCTCGACCAGCTTGTCAATCTTTGCTACCGCGTCATATGCCCTGGCCAGCGACTGCTCGCAGGCACTTTTTGCAGCAGCCATGGCACCCTGCTCTTTACTCTTTGCAAAAATATATAATAATTGTATCTTCAAAATCAAAGTGTTTAAATTTCAATTCCCGGTTATAAGCACGCGCTAGATTTGGACAATTTGCGGTCTGAATCACGTGACATAGTAGTTTGCCATTTTAGTTAAACATATAAAATAGGTGTTGGTCATTCTTCGTCAACAAATTGCAGAGCTAGCGGGCCGACATAGGGCAGCGCAAACCGCTCAAACACCGCTCCATCAAAGTAGGCCCGGCGAGCCATATACCCAAATGCGGCGATCGCCGCCAGCAGCACTAGCCAGTACAGGAAACTAGAGATCAGAGCGGTAAAAACCAGCGCAAAAAACACTGCTGCGGACATTATCGACGACTGCCACGCATGAAACCGCACATAGTCGTTCTTCTTCTCCAGCACCAGAAGCAACGCACCTACAAAACCATCCGCCAGTCACGCAAAACAGTTTAGCCACCCGAATATGTTGAAACTGCCATCTTGGACCGATTGCCTTTTTGGCTATTGCAACAATGATCTATATTCTGCAAGGGCGCCACCAGCAATTTTCTCTTTTTCCCGAAAGCAGGTTTCAAAACCTGTGGAGGCGAACAGGAAATGGATAGTACAAAAATGGGAGTACGTTGGATCGGAGAGCAAATGTCAAAAAGCCACTTGTTTTGCCAGCCAGTTGCAAGAATATAGGCTTACCTGAGAACACGCCGAGGACGTATGCCAGCGCAGCCTCGACATCGTACCGCAGCGACAGCGACGTCTCGTACCGGCTAATGCGCTGCCCGCCGTCCTGCGAGTTGAATGTCGATGGCCCCGCTGTGGGCACGCCGTAGTTGTCTGCGACAGGCGTTATATGAATGGCCTGTGATTCTGGACGCTTGGCGCCTGGCGAGTTGTTGTACCCCGACATGTATGGATGTGACGAGTAGCTGTGCGTCTGGCTGCTGCTATCGCTGCTGTGCTCGGCTTTGTGTGTCGTCTCAGGGTGGTCGCCAATTGGCGCGTATTCCGACATTGTCGTGTCTTTTCTGTCGTCGAGGCTATAGGCAATAATGTACCACCAGCGTGCCTGCCACCAGTGCTCGTGAATGTGTAGACAGATACTAAATTGGGGAGACTTGAGCGTGCAATTCGTAAAGCGTTCTTTCAAATAATCGAAAAATAAAAAGGATATTGGGCGGAGACTAGAATAAAATCATGGCCAACGCCAAGCTTATTGTTCTGGTGATAGATTGAAATTAGATTTATATATCCTGGATAATAATAATTTTAAATAACTTTTACAGATAATAGTCGCTGACATTGTACTCGAAGCGGTGGACGCGAACCGAGGGCATCTCCTTCTTCGTGTACTGTAGAATCAGCCGCGTATCTACTTCAGATGGCGAGTTGATGCCAGCAACATACGGGATGTAAACACGCGGCGGCGTGCGCGAGTGCTCAAACAAGCCCATTACTTGGCCCAGTGTGGTGGTGGCCGATGCCCAGTCAGACCATATCCACAATGCGCCGAGTTCGGCCGGGCGCCGGCTGTTTCGCTCGTGTGTTTGGCGTGGAATGGCCTCCTTGACACGCGAGATCAGCTTGCGGCGGGACGATGACTGCGGCCGCGGAGTAGCAGTAAGGCGCACCTCCAGCGTCAGTAAACTAGGGAAAGCGCTGATAATGCCAGAAATGCCATGAACCGATAGCGGGATAAATGGAATGCTGAGGTACCGCAGATGCCGCGGATATTGCGAATTGGGAGCCTCGGTTGCTCTGAGCAGTGACGTGGCGAGTGACTGGTCGATATCCTGCGGTCTGGTCAGCGGATCGACATAAAGCGGGTAGTTGAGATCCAGCACGCGCAAGTGGCAAAAGCGAGTCAAGAGATAGTGCAGGCCTTTAGGCGTGAACCGCATCGACGGCATGCTGGGCAGCGGCAGATGGTTGTGGTGGATGTCAAACGAGTTCTTGGCCATGAGCACCTCATGAGTCGCAGCGTTAAATATGATGAGTTCAGAGAGCTGCGGACAGCTGCTGGCCAACAACTGCACAAGCGTGTCGTTGACGTGTGCCAGCTGGATGCGGGAAAGCGCCGGCCAGCGCTCAAGAAACATACAGCCGTACAGCGTGTTCTCCAGCGACGGATGCCCGACATCCGCATGGGCATTGAGCACCAGGCGCTCAAGGTTCGGAAAGTGCCGGGCAGCAAACGGAATGCCGAGCTTGCCGATTTCTTTGAACCGCAACATGAGCTCGCGCACCGATGGCTTGCAAAAAGGCATCTCGTCTGTCTGCATCGGACTCCCGTCCTGGTCCGGATACAGTGAAATAAAGTGCAGAGTCATGTTTTCGGTGACTTTGTACAACAAATCTGTTGAGTCAACGTTGAGCCGGAGGTTTGTGGGCGCGTTGAGGTCGGTAAGCAGCACTGTGCGGATGGCTGTGAACGCATAGTCGGGGTAATTGGGCTCGCTGCTAATGGTTAGCGATAAGTTGGTCAGCAAAAAGTTTGCGTGCGCCATAAAGCGCATCAGCCGTGCGCTCAAATTCAGGATATCCATGTGCCGCTGCGACACGCGGAACACGACCGACTGCGTCTGCTGCTGGCCCATTGTGTGGCACATTTCGCGAAAGTATCCGGTTTCGGCGTTGAGTCCAATGTACGATATGGACCTGAGGTTTGGAAAATAGCGCTTGTAGTCGCGAGGCATCCATAGCTTGTATCCCAAGTCGTCGTCCAGAGTCCCGATGCCGTGGAATATTTTTATTGCGCTGACATGCGGCCACCCAAGCTTGAGCGCATTGCGAGTGAGCTTGGGCAGCCGCCGCGCTCCTGCCGGCACCGTCAGCAGCAAAACATGTGTGGTGGCAACTTTGGTTTCATGGATACGCAGCAGAAGTGGCAGGGAGCCGCGGGCAAGCAGTTTGGACAGATCAAGCATTGTGTATGCTTCGGCTTCCAGCTGCTCGCGGAACGCCGGCGGGCATGCCACTAGATCCAGCTCGATGGGCAAGTTACACACGCCCTCTTCGAGCGACTCGGGCAGCGCCTTGTACTTTTCGAGTCGCGATAGTTTGTCGATATGAGCCTCGCCGCTCGTACTGCCTGTGGGTGTGACGCAGTTGTTGGCACTCGATGTCGACGACCGGTTGGACGAGGCTGACAGCAGGCCAGTGTTGGGCGGAAGCAGTGACCGCGGGCTCTCGCCAGCACGGTCGATGATCGCATCTCCGTAGAGCGGCAGCGTCAGCATTGTATTAGTATAATGTAGAACAAGAATAGGCCAGATGCTGAGAAAGGAGAAAAGCTAGTTTTCCTGCCGAACGGCAGACGATTTGGGGAGAAAAAGCGGGCATGCAGGGCCAAAAAAAGATATGCAAGTGCGAATCTGAGCTTAAAGTCAGAGTTGTCTGCTATAAATATCTACCAAAGAAGGCGCGCGAGTTGAGAGACAGCTGCTGCTGTGCTTCAGAGAATGACCACCCGCGTGCTTCAGCCACCAGCGCAATGGCTGTCTCCAGGGCCGCTGCCGTCGCGCAGGCGCCGTGAAGGTCAGACTCTACAAGCAGCCGGTCAGCTGGAACAATCTGGATACACTTTGTCGACTTTGTCTGGTTCCGGCCATTGACAGCGCTCGAAAAGCTCACATACATGCGTCTCCCAAGCTCGCCCTTTAGAAACATTTGCTGCAACATGTCTGGCGACCCACTATACGAATGAAGCATAAGCCGTGGCGGCAGCTGACCCTTGCTCTCAGCCTTGCGCAGCACATCGGATAGCGCTCCAAACGCTCGTACGCAGTGCAGAGATACGGGTGTGTCCAGATCATGCGCTATGGCAAGCTGCGTTTCGAGCAGCTGGATCTGCGGCTCAAATGGGTAGACCTGGTGTGTTTCGGGGTTGCGTGCCGCCTTGTCCAGGCCACACTCGCCCAAAATGGCGCGGTGCTGAGTGAGCAGTTCTCGGAGCTCATCTGTCCATGTCGTTGGGATTTCGCCCGACAACACTCGCTCAACAAACCACGGATGTATGCCAAATGCTGGAATTATCCTGCTGCGGTAGCTGTCTTTGAGTCTGACTACGTCATCCCAGTCTACGTACTTTGTTGCTTGAACGCAGTACGCAGTCTGTCCCTTGACATCCAACGCCTCAAATTCGCTGGGCGTCTCATGGATGTGGTTGTGGACATCAAATATAGTAATGTCTTTAGAATTCATTTTTAAATTTAAAAGTGGGGATGTGCATGAGATCTAACACCTAGCTCTGCGCGGAGGCAATACGAGCTCTGCTCTAACACTCTCGCAATAATATTGTTCTATAAAGCTGGAATCAACCAAATCTCAAAGTGCGTGAAGAAGTGGAACTATAAGCTTTAATGTTGAAACTAAAAGTTTCAAATTGGATAAGGATATCCTAATTGCACGCTTAACCAGTGAGCAATTTAAGGGGGCAGCAGTATCTGAGCGTGCATGCTGCGCTTATGGGGGAAGGCTTGATTAAACAAAATTGTGCGACGTGCTTGACTGGACGGTACTTTTTGGACCGTCTCGGCAGGAATTGCTCTCAAATTGTATTGTAAACTCCAAAAGCTATCATTTGGCTGGACTCTGTGGCGGCGATGGGTTGGCGTATATGCCGTCGCTGCCAGGCAGCCAGCCCATGCTAACAAACCACTCGTAAATTTTGCTTGTTTTGTTGACGTCGATGCGGCACAAGCGCTGGGCATCGCGCTTCTTGAACGTGCCAGGCGACCGGCTCAGACCTTCCTTCAGCAGCAGCAGCTTGATCGAAAGGAATTGCTCGGGCATCAGCCGCAGCACCGAGCAGCAGTGCCGCTCAGCGCGCGCAAGCCTTTCGTGCATCGGTGCGTTGCTGATGTCGATTGGATCTGCCTTGTTCCACTTTACTGTAGATCGCGGACGCAAAGGCATGATCAGCGATATGTCCATATCCTCGGCAAATACTTGACCTGCGCGCTGGAATGATGGGATATTGTCGTCTGCAGCAGTAGCCGACGCCAATGACTGTGGGTCACCCATCAGCGGGATATCTGGAGAATCCGGTGCGCTGCTACTGCCGATACTGCTCTCGTCGACGGTACCAGAGAGCTCTGTATCGGGATTGGTATCCCTCTGGTCTACGCTGGCGTGCAATTCAACGCCGGAGCTCTCTGCCGAGCGCATGCTCGCACAATCGCTCTTTTGTGATGCCGAGCAGTTCCGAGGACAATCATCGCCAGTCTCTGGGACTGTATCTGCGTGTGACAACTTTTCAGCTTGCTCTCGCCCAGGCAGAACTAGCTCCATCGGCAAGAGCGCACTCGTATTGTCCTGCTTTGGCGTCTCAGCCGCAGCCCGACTATGTACGCGCGAGGGCGTGACGGGGACTTGGCTGTCGAATTCAGCCTGGTCGTTGATATCGCTAGCAGTAGTGACCGAATTGGCATCATCAGTTTCGGAATTGGTGTCAGCAACAGTCTGCTCGAGCTGCAGATTGTGGAATCTTGAGCGGCTGCGGCGTGCGCTGCCGTTTGGTTTGGGTTTGGATGAGGAATGTGGCGTGGCACGGCGTGAGCGCATGCTGGGGCTGGAATGCGGGCGATGAGCGGGTGCGGCCAGTTGCGTGTCGCAGCTGAGGAGTGCTTGCACGTACTGCTGGGGATGACGCAGATACTCGTCACTGAACGACAGGCGGAATGCGCGCGCCGGCACGTCGGCGCATATTGGATGCGGCGAGGGCAGGTAGCGGTCCAGCGACAGTCTCCGCGCCTTGGTGCTGAGTCCGAGCCCATACGGCGCCTCGTCGCGATGGTGCTCAGCATTGGCGAGCGGCGAGCGCGTCGGATGGGATTGCTTGCGCTTGCTAATGCGTGCAGGCGACTGCGGCGACGCCGGCTCTTCATGGCTGTGTCGGCGCTCAGGAAGCTCGCGGCGGCCCTGCAGCGCAAGCTTGCTGGTAGCGTTGGGGATGCGGTCCCAGAATGCCTGCTGCATCACTGAAGTAGGCGCCATTCCTTGGTAAAAATTACAAGAGCCCTGGGAGAATGCGAGCTTATTTGATGTGCACTAATAGGCTCCAGAAAAA
Organism: Coemansia sp. RSA 720; assembly: GCA_027577495.1. NCBI lineage: Eukaryota > Fungi > Kickxellomycota > Kickxellomycetes > Kickxellales > Kickxellaceae > Coemansia > Coemansia sp. RSA 720. Next base: position 32,917 of record JANBQV010000069.1, on the reverse strand, counting down.
GTACACTAATATTTTGTGATGCAGAGAAGCAAGAGAAAAGACCCGGCGGTATGTTGAACGGGGGATAATAAGGCAAAAGTGTCGAATCAGGAAGAGGAAATGGCTGATTTGCACAACAGGGAGCCACTTTCTTTGAGCTTGAACAGCAATTGTGGCAAGTGCAAGCTTTGGTACTTTTTCTTTATTCAACGGGCAGGCCACGCAACCGATGCGCGGCAATGCAGCGTGTGGCGTGCTGCTCAAGATAGTCAGCAATACAATCTACAAAGACGCACTTGCGTAAAGAACAGATATAGAGCTGACGAATGCTGGGCGCAAAACAGACAGCTTCCTCGGCACGTTGTGGTTTCCGCTATCAGGACAGGCGAGTCATCCTATCAGAATGCCGACGAGCCACTCGTCAGGACACAGTCGTGACCTCTGCTCCCCGCGCATCTTTGAGAATGTTTCTGGACTGCGTGGCCCGCAGCTGCAGATCCCGCTCAGACATGTTTATTCATAGTGGAGAAAAGCTACAAGTTGCCGCGCAGTGCCTGCTCGCGCTCAATGGCCTTGAACAGCTGGCCGAAATTGCCTGCGCCAAAGCCCTGGTGGTTGTGGCGCTGGATAAACTCGAGAAAGACGGTCGGGCGGTCTTCAAGTGGCATGGTAAATATCTGCAGCAGATATCCCTGGTCGTCAAAGTCGACCAGAATGTCCAGCTTCTCGAGCATGTCCAGGTCCTCGGAAACTGTGATCTTGCTGAGCTTCAAGCGCTCACGCAGCTCGTCGTAGTACGTCTTTGGTGTGGCCAGAAACTGCGCGCCGCGCTTCTTCATGTTCGTGACGGCGGTGATGATGTCATTGGTGCGCACAGCAATGTGCTGGATGCCCGGCCCATCGTAGAACTCAATGTACTCGTCGATCTGGCTCTTGCGCAGACCCTGAGCCGGCTCATTTATAGGCATCTTGACTCGTTCGTCCCACTCGGCCATGACAATCGACCGCAGCGAGCTGTACTCGGTGCTGATGTCTTTGTCGTCAACCGACCAGAACCGGTGGAACCCAAGCATCCGCTCGTAGCGCTCGGTGACCTCGACCATTTGGTTCTCGGGCTGGTTCGACACGCAATGGTCGATGAACTCCACAGGCACCGGAGGCAGCATGCTGCTCATTTCCTGAAAGTCGTACGACGGTGCCACGAAGCCAGGCAGAAAGCGGCCCTTGTATGCGTGCTTTTCGACAAACGTATGGTCGGTGTCGCCGTACACTCGGATGGTGGCCATGGTTACTTTGCCCGACTCGTCGCTTTCGGTCCACGGCTCGCGAACCGACGTGGCGCCTTTGGATACCGCCATGTCGTAGCACTTGCGTGCATCGTCGACCGTAAATGCGACGTTTTTGACGCCGTCGCCGTGCCGGCCCAGGAACTCGGTCATTTCGGTGTTTCCGGGCCGCAGCGCCGTCTGGAACATGAACACTAGTTCGCCGTTACCGACCACATGGGAGGCCACGTCGCGGTGCCCGGTCTCCAGGCCCTGGTAGCCAACGTAGTGGAACCCAAAGTGCGTAATGTAGTACGACGCAGCTTGCTTGGCATTGCCCACCCAAAAGTTGATGTGGTGGAATGCCTCAAAGCCTACGCCGGGCTTGACTCCCTTGTCAGCATACGATGTCATAATGAAATGTCTGTAGGCACAAAAATAATAAAATGTCACTATTAAAACGAAAGAAAAACAGCAATATACTTGGAGTAAAGTACTTCAGTGTAAACGCCAAGAATAATCAAACGCTTCTTTTATACGAGGAGGCGCCTGTAATTCTTCGCTCCACTGTATTTCACTTGGCTGTAAAGCCCCTGAAAAAAGTGCACTGTGCAATCAACGCAGCTTCGCCAGCGAAGCGTGGGAGAGTTGGTCGGCTGTGGTCATGCGCGGTGCTTAGCACTGGTTGTTTATGCATCTTGAAATGTTGGCGGAAAACACGGCTTTACGCGTACTTTTTCCCACGATTCGGACCTGTTCATGTGCAGGCAATGAACCTAACAACTTTTTCTTGTTTGGCCATTTATGACAGCCATACATGCATTATAATTTCAGGGGTTTCGTCTGGGCTAAACATGTAATTATATAAATTAACATAAGAGTACTAATACGGGATATATTGCAAGATAATACGCGCGGCCAAGATTATCATCCCCAGCAGCGGTAACAGCACAGCTTTATCGCTAAAGGACGGATGTATTTCTTGGACATCACAGGTCCGTGAGAACCTGGTGGCGGCAACTGCATGTGTTCCCAAGCGCTTGCCACACAGCCGATTCCCCCTGTTGCAACCAGTGGCTGCAGACATGATGCACGCAAGATATCCTCCGCAACCGAGGACACTCCACGACACGTGTTTATTAATGAAAGAATTAAACTAGTTTGATTATTGCGAGATGATGAGAAAAATAAAGGGATGAAAAATTATTTTTTGAGCTAATGAAACGAGAGAGAGGAAAATGCAGGAGCAAAAAATCCAATCCAGCATCGTAGAGGTACGCTCGCTATGAGCGAGGAACGAAGCGGCGAGCATCGTCTGAGCGCAGAGCCAAGCGCTCTGTAATGAGATGGTAGAGGTGCTTGTACGCCCACACGTTGCCCTTGCGGCGCGACACATGCACGATGAAGAAGTTGTTGAGGTTCTTGATCTTGCACACCTCGATCGCCAACTGCACTTCGTCGCCGTTGTCGACCTGCGGCGACCCGTACGGCGGCTGCAAGGTCTGGAACGGATTAGTAAACGGATGGTCGGGCGCGCTGAGATTGGCGCCCGATGCCAAGGATGCCGAGTGGGAGAATGGCGACGCCGAGATATTGACGCTGTGCGGTAATGGCGCAATGCCCTCACCAGCCTCGCTAGCCACCGATGATCGGCCCGAGTCAGGCGGCTGCACAGCTTCAGCCTCTTCGGGCACTGCCTCAAGTCCGCTGCCTGTGACCTGGTCGCGGATAATCTTGGCGCTCAAGAACGGCGACTCGGACATTGACCGCCGGTGAGGCGAGTCGGCCGACGCAGCAAGCCCCAGACCCTGAGCCGCAGTGGTGGCCGAGCCGCGACGCGAGTATTGTGGGCGTTCGGCCGAGTCGATAGCCGTCGACATGCTGTCCGGCTCAGCATTCTTGTGCGGGCCAGTCGTGCTCGACCACGTCACGCCAAACCAGCGCTTTGAGGCAAAGCCAGTGTGGCTGCTGCCAAAGAACCTCCGCACTGACGTCAGCGCCGAGCCCAGAGTGCGCGGTCGCCGGTGGAGCTTGTCGGACAGCGGGAACGTCTGCTGCGGCTCCGAGTCTGGCCGTTCAGGATCCATAATGGTAGCGCGCTTGGCTGCGGCAGCCAGCGCGCGCTTCTCGGCAGAGTTTGTAATGACGGTGGGCACAGACTGGCGCCGCGGACCCTCCGGCGCCCCATACGACTGATCGGGCGTCTCGACGTTGGTCGACATGGTGCGGATGCGCGCGTACTGCATCAGGTCCTGGCGTCGCGGCCGCAGCACCCGGATCTTCAGGCCCTCGGTCTTCAGCACCGTGAAGCCCAGGTCGTCCAGGGTCTGCAGAACACGCGAAAACAACACGTCCGGCGGCAACTCGCTCAGCGCGTCAGGGTCGATCACGCCGCGGTGCACGCGCATGTGCTGCAAGATCTCGGGCTGCTCGCGCCGGTCCGACAGGACCGAGCTGATGGTCAGCGACTGCTCCATGCCCGACACGCCCCACCGCGATGTGCGCCGGTTGAACCAGCTCTTGACTCGCGAAGCCGCGCCGCTGCTGCTGTGCAGACGCGGCGACTGCGGCGTAGGACTGTCGGGAAACAGCACATCCTCAATCTTGCGCGGCACGTGAGATGCAATGCCAGCGCCCACGCCAATGCCGAGCTCCTCGCCAGTGATGCTATTGACAGGAAGAATCGGCGGAATCTCCGGCAGACGCCCACGCCGGCTGCCCGACTCATGCGACGAGCGCATATCTGAGATAGTTCCCGCATGGTGTGACCGTCCAGGCCCACGGCCCTGAGCCTCACTGTTGCTGCGGCTGCGGTGGCTGTCTTTGTGCTCGCTGGTATATGAAATCTGCCGTGTGCGGCCCTGAGTTGAGCCATGCATGCTGGCACCGAGTGACGACGCTGGCGACAGCCCACCGTTGCCCATGCCCATCATAGCTGAGATCGGCGGCGGCAGCGTCACCTCGTCGGGCGTGTCCAGCTGCATCTCAGTCGACGCAAACATCGACATTGGTCGTGGCCGCTGCGTCGAGCGGTCGACATTCGGCTTTGTTTCTGGCAGCGGTGGGACCACGGCGTCCTCTGGCTCAACATCAGTCTGAGACCGCGTCTTTGTTGAGGTTGAGCTTACGCCTGATGCAGGCACATCGCGGATGGTCTGTGATGGATGGCCTGAAAGCGCTGCGTGAGCGGCTGCCCGGGCTTGTGCAATCATATCAGCCGTTGGCGCAACTGGCAGCGGCACCTCAGCATCGCCAGACATCGCCGGCGACGCTGCAGTCGAGTACTCGACCTGGATCGTGTGCCGCTTGGCCTTCTTGGGCTGCTCATCGGGAACTGCTGGCGCATTCTGCGTTCCGCTGCCATCAGGAACCACCTGAGCGTCGTGTGCTGCATTAGAAGCAGCAGCTGTACGTGGCGTCGGCGGCGCAAATGTCACTGCAAATGGCCGGAGCCACTCGTGTGATTTGATATCGTCGAGCGATGCGCGGTTGCGTGGGTTTGGCACCAGCATGCGGCGTAGCAGATCGCGTGCCAGCGGACTGACGTTCTCAGGGAACACCAGGGGCGTCGACAGAATGTACTTGTACAGCTGGTTGATGTTGTCGCCCTCAGGGTTCGATGGGTCGTCATCGAATGGCAGATATCCAGCCAGCATCGCATACAGAATAACGCCACACGACCATATATCTACTGCTGTCCCGACATACGGCCCGTCCGACACCACCAGCTCTGGCGCCGCATAGCACGGCGATCCACAGCTCGTCGACATCATGTCGTTGCCAGGCCCGTGGAACTGGTTGGCAAAGCCAAAGTCTGTGATTTTGATGTTGCGATTGCGGTCCAGCAGCAGGTTCTCCTACAAGCTCAGATATAGCGCAGGTTTAGAAAAGCATCCACACAATTGCATCGATAAGCGCCAAAGCGGGGAGTGGCCACTGGCGTGTGGTTCCCACACACATAAGCGCATGCGCCACTTGCTCCCTAAACTTTTATGATTCTCAGGCGGCGCAGCCCAATTGTGTAGCATCACATGTGCCATTGGCATTAAATGCCAGCATGGAGACAACAAACGCCAGCCTGTCTCCACTATTGCGTCTGGGCCATTGCTGAGCCCGGACAGTGTGTGGCTTGCTTCTGCATGAAATGTTTGTAGTACGTACCAGCTTGAGGTCCCGATGTACGATGTTGCTGGTGTGTAAGTAGCTGACGCCGGCGATGAGCTGGGCAAACAGACGGCATGCGTCGTTCTCCTTCAGCTGCCGATGTGCCAGAATGTGGTCAAACAGCTCACCGCCTGACGCGTACTCGATAACAATGCCAATGTACCGCTCCGTCTCGATAATATCATGCAGCCGCACAATGTAGCTAAAGTTCACAGCCTACATACACAAATAAATCAGTGTTTAGCTCCCGCTCTGGACTGTTTTGCCGATCATCAGTGACTTTTCCTAATTTAGGTTGTTGTCAAGACGCCTCTTCTGTGGTATAAAGACATGTCTCCGCAACCCAGCAGCTGGGTTGGAAGCAGCCAGAAACGGTTGATTCGCCGGGATGACTGTTTACATGTGTTTCCGAAAACGCCCGCTGTGGTATCAACACTCCGTCATTCGCCCACAGCTGCCCCGCTCTGGCCTTTCGCAAAACACGCCAGGCAATAACAACAATAACAACTGCAAAACCAGGGGCTGGGGGAGGCGTGCCCGAAAAGGGGAGAAATAGTAGATGTTGCCCTCATTCAGAATCCTACCTTGAGTGCCGCAATCTCGCGCTTGATTTTCGACAGCTTGACCTCGGTATCAATGCTTTCTTTCTTGATGAGCTTTATCGCAACCTACAAGCATGGTTCAGAGGCAAAATGGGGAGCCATGCCAGCATGCACGGGTGACGCCTGCAGTTAGTATTTTGCCCGGAATTTTTAGACGCTGAGTGCCATATTTCGCTGCTTACCTCTTCGCTGGTGTCTTTGTGCACGGCAAGCTTGACCTTGGCGAACTCGCCCTCGCCGATGGTCTGCAGCAGCAGATACGGCCCAAAGAAGGCGTTCTTGGCCTTGCGTCTGCCATTGACCGACGGCCGGCTGTCGGTGCTGGAAACGGCTACGGCCTGTGTCATCGGCATTGGCGGTGCTATCATTGGCGGAAAAGCAAAGACCCGGTCCGAGCAGGCAAGTTGGAGCGGAGTATGGAATGAGAATTCAGAAACACGCACACATGTGTGCTATTAGTATGCAAAAGAGAAAGAAAAACAATGCCGTGCAGCAAGAGAGGAAAAAGAGGCAACCCGAACAAGACGAGCGATGAGGGAGGAGAAAGAGGGGGTTTGTCCAGAAGCAGCGTGCAGCAATATAATAGAACACAGTCAACAAACAGCCTCCTTTGCACAACAAGAAGCCTGCAGAAGCGGCCCAACAGCATGAGCATGGACATGAGCGCAATGTGCCTGAATGGAAGCCAGCATATCTCCAAGCATGTTGTGGTGCCTGAATGAAAGCCAGCATATCTCCAAGTATGCTGTAGTGCCTGTCGCTTCCGCGCCCTGCAGCGAGCAGGCCCAGCCGTCTTTGCAAATGTTCATTGCAGCGGCAGCATGCAGCGGTGTAGTGGCACGTATAGTGGACATGTTCTGCACGCATCCATGCCTATCAGGTGCTGCACTCCCATTTTGCCGCACCTGCTTCAGGCACTGGCAGCTCCGGCCTGGGAGCGTGGGACTGGTCGCAGACATGACATGGCGTCCCTCCCCAGCGCCGATGCCCGTGCTTCTACATCTGCTGCACGTGCCTGCACTTTACGTATGCGCATTTATGTTTGCGCCTGCCATGTCCGCCCCATCCTATTCGTGCTGCCTCAGGCAATGTAGACATTCGATTGCACGCAGCTCCCCCAGCCGGGCAATCGCCATCGTACGTTGAAGCTCGAGAGAACATCACGCCTTTCTGAAAGTGGCTGCCCAAACCCCCGAGCAAAGCCCGCTTGCGGTCTACTTACCAGCTATGGTCCCTGTTTCGAGCGGTATGTGCCAACTGACTTCCAGCTAGCTGATAAAAATCCTGAGCTGCAAGGGTCTTGGCAAAGTCCCAACCCGCTTTGAAATGCCGCCGTACGCGTTCAAAACAAGTGTCTGCGAATTCAAAGTGTCTAGCAAAGAATAAAACAAGAACCAGTTGCTGAAATGCACTCTTGTTGACACTCAAAATGTTCTATTTATACCCGAGATGCGTTGAATTAATGACGGCAATAATAACAGCTACAAAAAGGTTGGAGAAAGGGCAATTCGGCGACTTGGTCTTTTGACTGCCATAAAGGACTTGTGAAAGCGTGCATGCTGACGCAGCCACCCGGAAAAAGTGAAAAATTGAATCCCTCAAGCACAAGACTTTTGAGCTCGTTTCCTGTAAATCGGCAAAGCAGTAGGGTGGATTTGGCAATGATTTCCAATGTTTGCCTTGCCCGGCGATTTACACTCCAGCGCTCCTCTACAGACGGGCGCCTCTTTGGCCCTTTGCAAAGACACTCTCCTCGAGGCACCTGCGCTGCTCTTTTCCGCAGCGAAATGTTATGAATCAGGATATCCGTCTGCCTCGTTTATGCTTGTTTCAATTGCCATCTGCCATGCATATATCTATATATTTCTGCACCTTTTGGGGAACTTGTCAATACATAACAACAGACCCCCTATAAACAATGCATGCCATGCTTTTGTGTTTTTGCAAATGTACATACTGTCAACACGTCCCTTACACAAAAATAAATGAAATGCACATAATTGCTCGGATAAAGAAAACTAGCGCCAATCCACAACTGCTATTGTTGTATGGGAATCAGGTTTTGTGCAAAGCAGCACTGCGTTTAGGTTTATTTACGCCTGTCAGCGGCTGACACAAATGTAAACAATTATCTACACTTTGTGATTGGCTAATTTGTCAGCCTTAATTATAGCTTGAATATATGCTGTCCCCTGGGTCCCCTTGCTGCGCAGCATTTTCGCGACCCAAAACGTGTTTTTGGTACATGCGCCACGCGTCATTGTTTAGCTTTGCTTTACTCTGTATTCTCTGTATTTTTATTCTTGTCGTGAATTAACAGCAAGCGGCACGGAATCCAGCCAGCTGCCGAATTGTCCCAATGCCTGACAGCCCACTGGCGCTAAATGCACCGCAGCAACCACTTGAAAATTCACAAAATGCTATTGAGCAAGGAATCACAAGCTTGCCTGCGTTGCAAGATAACAGCGCAGACGCAGCAGCTGATTTAGCTATTGAGCAAGATAAGGCTGTAACAATATACACGTCTGAGCTTTCTGACAGCGACTCGGAAACTCTCGACGTATCTCGTATTATACAGTCCTCAAACGCGCTACGCGATCGGTTATCGCATTTTCTCGGAAATCAACGCCATGGCAACAGCAGCGATAGTGATGGCGACAGCGCAGTTGAAGTTTGTCGCCCAGCGAATGGTACAAATGGGGATTTGAGCAGTGAGTTGTCTACGCACGCGCCAGATGTCCAGGAGGTACACGTCGGGTGGAACCCGCCATTTCTTGCCAATGCCAATGTTCCTGAATTGCAACCAGGTAAGCACCACACGATTGCCTGCATATATTACTCAGAAAAGGACGCATTTATTAAACGCACTATCTGATATTAGATCGATCCAACACCAGCTTCTACACGAGCCTGCTGCAAACGGCCGAACACATATATCCACTGCGAGAACGCTCAGAGAGAAATCTGCACCCATACACCAAACTTGTATGGACCGACCCTGCCGAATTACACACGATTCGGAACGCGCGACACGACTTGGCTGCTCTAGATAGCCAGATGCGCGTTAATCAGGAGGATTCTGAAGATGAAGACTATGTCCCAGGATCGCCCGAACTGGCCGACGAGGCATCACAGCTTGCGTCGCTGGAGCTGAGTAGTTCTCAGCCCCAACTGATCCAGCCTCAGCGCCGTCTGACGTACGGCCATATGGCAGCCCGGCGGCGACAGCGGATGTCTGATTCGCGTCGCATTAAACATCGCTTGTTTCGGGATCAAAGCGACTCTGATGTACTGCCCAGCGTGAGCTCCATATTGGCTCCACGTGCTAATGGTTTGGACCAGCCAGAAGACCCATATGCATTTCCCGCTTCGGACGACCAACATCACATGGTCAGCACTCGGCTCAGTCCTACATTATCATCCTCATCGCTCGATGACCCAAGCGAGGTTCTAGGCGCTACATTACAACGCAATCACGAGTTGCCAGGTGTTGCGGGCGGATCGGACAACTCGCATGTGCGGCACAGCAAACGGCGTAGGCTTATATCTCGCCGGCAACGCCTTGACGCGAAGCAAAACAACAGAACGAACAACAATAGCAACAATGTGTCTGACAATTTGTCGAGCGACTCATCGGCCGACCAGCTACCTACAGCCCGGGCGCGCAGGCTGGAGAAGCTGTCACGGCGGCAAATTCGCGGCGTGCTGCCGTTCTCGTTTATGCGGGATCTGGACAGCGGCCGCAACAGCGAGATTAGCGAGGAAGTCGGGAGATGGCAGCGCCAGCCTTCTCGCAGTGCACTTGCTCGACAGCGTGTGCCGTCAAACTCACCACCTATTGCTACAAGTGCGGTAAATCGGGTGGATTCAGACGGAGACATCCCGATGGCTGATACTGGATGGCAAAGCGCTGCCGAGTCCATTCCCAGCGGCCTTCCGCAAGCAGGCAATCCAGCCGATTTGTTCTCAGACCCTGTGTTGCCAGCCGAGCCAGCCTGGAGAGACCGACACCAACCGCGTTTTGCGTTCAATCTTATGGACATTTACGAATGGCAATATCCGCCGCTTGCTCCCTCAGAGCTCACAGGCGCTGCCCCTGATTTTCTAAAAATTGCCGCTCGCGAATGCCGGCGCCGTGGAATTCGTGCCAAATCGCAGCCCGACGATGCATCGAGAAAGGTTATTGCGATTGCACCCCGAAATGCGGCCGAGGACGATGTGGCACAGAGCGTCTTGCTGGCATGGAGAATGGGCGTTATTGACGTGCGCCGCGTGTACTTTGACGAGGACGAGAGCGATGAGTCTGAAGCACATCAGTACGGCGACATTAGTGATGGGTTTGAGGCACACCAGCGTGGCGGTGATATTAGCGAGGACGATTGGCCGCATAACATGGATTTGGCGGGAGGGTTTGCTTTGGGTGATCATGGTCCGATCACTATTAGTGACGGCGAGGCAGTTGAGGATAACGGGGCATTTGACCGGATGTCTACGGTGGCCAGCCGCCGGCGTCGGAGCAAACAGCCAGGAGCACGGCGGAAGAAGCCTGCAGAGCCTGGCCGATCCAAAGCAGCGCGTCCTATTTCGACACAGCCCTCGCTGATGCAGCGGCCAGTTAGCGAACATACACATGCAACCCATGCGAATGAGAACCGCGGACTTAACGCAGTCATGGGTGAATTCGCGGCATTTGACTCCGACTCCGACACCAACTCTGTACAGACAAACTCACGCTTGCCACCGCCACTGCTGGACCGACACATGACGCACATGCAAAGCAAGCACACGAGGCAGAGACAGTTTGTAGATCGATTCAGCAGACAGTCCAAGCCGCGAGCCCCGTCTTTGTACAGCAGCCGTAAGAGCACGGCAAACAAGTACGGAAGGACGGCAGGAGCACGCTCGAGCCATATGCGTGTGGCAGGCATGCGGCATGTTCCAGCCCAGGCTGCTGCTTTACGTGCGGAGTTTGTATTTGACGATCATGACACCACAGTGCAAGCATCGCCAGCTAAATGCAGACTCCAGCAAACACGACTGCTGACAAACAGACATGCAGGGCCAGGAACCGGTCCGTCTATGGCTGATGCAGTAGCCGACCGGATCAGCAAGCGACGGTCCGCAACAACAACCACGCGAAGCTCAACAGCATCATCCATGCGAAACAGAGCATCGTATTCGCGCGGAATTCACCGAAAGACGGTCCCAACCAGGGTTCAAGTTGCTGGCAGTAGTCGAGCTCCAGTTGCAGTAGCAGTAGCGCTGCGTTCAACTGCGGACCTCCCACCCAGCGATGAAGAGAGCGTGCCGTTTGTTGGGAGTGGCAGTCGGCCAAGCGAGATGGGCAGATTGGCGTCAGGCACACGCTTTATGAACAGCGCGTGGATAGCACAGGGCGGAATTCGGCAGATTCGGCAGCGACTGGACGATACACTTGTGGGACCAGCTCGAGGGCCTGAGCAGAACAGTTACCACTACAGCGACGTGCTCCGGATTGACGCATCAGCAACACCCATTGAGTTTGGCCAGGCGCTGGATATGCTGTTTAGGCTGTGGAACGAGAAAATAGTAGATGCAAGCACCGCAAGCGATGACAGCGTGTTGCGGTGGATTGGGTTTTCACAACAGTATATTGCACACCGGCCTCGGTCTTCGACTGTTTTGGCGCAGATTGCACATGTACTTGTCCGAAGTGCGCATGCCGTGATGGCCCGGCTCGAGGCGCTAGCAATAGATCGCAATGGCGATATGGCGCTGGCAGCATGCGTTGGGCTCTCGTATGCAGTGAATTTACTGCAGCTGGCAGTATCGTTGGCTCGGGCGCGCAGCTCGACTGGACCAGCGGGACCCCGGGCTGTGGGCGACGACGACGATGCACTAACAGAGGTGATTGGCTTGGCTGATCTCGGAGTCGAGATTGATCGGGTGGTAGTAGTTACAGTGCGGCTGCTGAGCCATGCCGCTTGCAGCACTACTGGGCTAAGTGGGACTTTGGCGCAGGTGTGGCTAACCCTGATCCACGTGTTCTCAGGGTCCACCACCGACAACGTGTCTGATCGGTGGATATCCGCAGTGCCGGTGCGTGGCATGTGGGATGCTGTGCACCACGTATGCACACATGGACAGGCCGTGGACCGGCGAGCCCACAGCGCGTGGGCAGCACTCGAGCTGCTTATTCGGCTGGCGCAGGTCAACATTGACGGCGTGGCAGCGCCGCGCATCGCCCTATGCCTGCACACGCCGTTGCAACGGCTCGCAGAGATGGCAGCCGAGCGACAGCTGCACAACATCGACACCGAGTCGTTGCGGGCGTCGGACGAAGTGGCGGTGCGGCAGGCGTATTTCCGAGCGCACAGCGTGGTCGTGGACCATGGGCTGCGAGTCTCGGCAAACAGTCCGCTGTTTATGACGCTCTACCGGTTTCTCGAGAGCAACAAGTTCCGGTCCCTGAGCATCGAGCCAGCACCGTCGTTGCCCCGGTTCTTTACGCGATACACAAACACGGTTGGAGCAGAAAGCAGCGCCGCCGACACATGCACCGTGCTGTGGCTGCGAGCATTAAATGTGTCGCTGAGCGGGCAGCTGGCGCAGCTGCAAGCGGCAAACGGAGCATTGCACCGGCGAGTATTGCGCGATGTGCGAGCAACAGTCTCCAAAATGCTGCCCACTCGTATCCTAACGTTTGCCCCGCAAACGCCCGCAGCGCAACTATCCACACTGGCAAACTACTATTCTGTGTTTCTGCTCTTTCTGCACGCAGTGCCCAGCCATGTGGTGCGGGCAGTCCGCCTGTACACGCAGTTTCAAGCGTTGCTGCGGTTCCGCGACTCGGCCAGCCAGACAGCGCGGCGCGTGTATTTCGAGGCGTGGGCGGCGGGCGCGTGCATTGTTGCGTCAAGATTGTGTGTAGCGCTTGGTACGTGCGATGTGTGCGGGGTCGTGCAGCGGCTCATTGGCCACAGCTCGGAGCGAGCCGGTGACGTGGATGATTACCATCGCGCCCTGGCAATGGCAGTCACGGGATGGGCCGATGCACTGGGCGTTGTGCTTGCCGAAGCCCGCTTGCAGAGCGAGTGTCCGCAGCTGTGGACGCTGGTCGATGCGTCCCTCATGTACGCACAGCGCGTGCTGACGAGCAAACCACTGGCTCGCCATCCATTGGCCATCTCTCTGTTCGTGCTCGAGCTGTTCCGCGCTGCACCAATGCTCGATCTTCTCATATGGCCCACCGGCACTGCCCACTGTCCAGCTTTGGCTCGGATTCGCGGCATATTTGCAATTTGGCAACGCAGTCTTGTTCAGCAGCCCGAGCCAGCCTCTACTCTGTTACCAGCAAGCGACGCTGGGCCAATTGTGGCAGACAAGGCTGTTGCCCAAACTGAGGACGACAGCCAAGGGCTGGACATGCTCGACAGCAACGAAATGCTCGAGGCAGCAACCGCCGCCGACGCGATGGAACACCAAGCAGCGCTTTCCACCGTCAACGCGTCAATAACACGAGAAATCCACGAGCGCTTCGTGCCCACGTTGCGCCTGCACCTCATGTCGATATTCGCGTCCCAAGCATCCTCACCCACTGAGCCGCTCGAAACAGTTGTTGATCTGTTGGCGCGTATGGTCTCTCTGTGTGTAACGTCCGGGCTGCGCACATGGGACAGTTTGCTCGACGAACACGGCCGCGACACATTGCATTTGATTCCAAACCCGAATGGCCGGCGCCGCGTTCTCGTGTTATTTGTGGTGGCTGCTATTAACGCCGAGCGTATGGCCGGACGTTCGTCGGAGCGCATTGACGTGCTGGCCGCTGATGTGTGGTTCGCGTGTGTGTGTGATTTGCGGCTCACGACGTACACGCAGAGACTGGCCGCGCAGTTGCAATGGGCAAGCACTCCGTGTGGACCGCTTGCTGGATGCTTTGATCGAGTGCCTGTGGACCGGCATTTGGTCGATCGCCAGGGTGTTTTGCGCCACACAGACACTTTTCCAGACTCTGCCCAAGTATCTGTGTTTGAGCACAGAGCCGCTTTGGCCGTCGCCTGCATCAGCTGCGTGCTGCAGAACATGGCTCGTGCCCTGCGCGCTCCACACTCGGAGCACGCGAAGAGTGCGCAGAAACACGTGTTTTCGGCGTGGATCGCGCTCATGCTCGCCACTATGCGCCACGTCCATCGTGAAACCGAACACACGGTGCATGCAGTGACCGATACCCGTGGTCTGGTATCGTCCATGGCCGAACGCGTCACACTTTTGGTCCGCGACTCGTGCGCCGAACTGTTCTTGCCTCCAAATCTTGTTCTCCAAACACACGCTTAAATTTCAAACCTGTATTGTTTTCTTCTTTTGCGAGTAATAATAAATGAAAACACGAAATCGATTAAATAAAGGACCTGGTGAGACTTGCCAGGAACAAGCCGAGGCTTTTGGCATCTCGATCCCACCTCTTCACTTTTAGCAAGCTTACTGCGTCTTCTTGGCCTCTTCCACAGGCTTGGCCTCGACGGGCTTGGCGCTCATGCCCTCGTAGTTCATCGGGCGGAATCCCAAATGCCCGCCCTTTTCGCCCTTGATGTACGTTTTGATGAAGAACTGCACAAACAGGAGCAAGTACGACGACAGCAATACGCATCCGTAGTACGCTGCCAGGCGCGTTCCACGGCAGTCGGCGCCAATGCTGGGCAGCGGCACCACCGCGTGGAACGTAATATGCGTGTACAGGCAGAAGTAGCACAGCCCCAAGTCTACCACAAACTGCACAATCTGCAGCGTCGTCACAACTTCCTTCCACCACACGCGCTTGCCGCACGACGCCAGGAAGTAGTAGTAGTACATAATCACATGCACCAGCAGGTTGATCGAGCAAATAATCCACGCCTAGAGTTCAAAATTAGTGCAACTGCCCAATGTTAGTAACAAAAATAGACAACTGCCTTCTGATTTGGCTCTCCGGGATTCCGGGTACATTCCATCGTCCATTTTTCGGATAAACCGATACACGCGGCCATGCTGTGCATGCATCGATGATTAAGAACCAAACACAGACACAGCATGCATCGATGATTAAGAACCAAACAGACACAGACAAAACAAAGACGGATGGGTCCATGTGGCACAATTCCCCAGTGCCAATATACACATAAAGCATGGTCCCCAGTAATATAGTCAAAAACTGCTTTCGCTGCACGATGGCCGATGGCTATGCAAGGCGCTAATGCCCAGCACTAACGCCCCCTTCTCCATCCTCGCGCCTAAACGCGACCAAACGGGGCACCGCCAAACAGCTCATTCACCAAAACAGTAATACTTACCACAGACACACGTCCCAACAGCTCCTCAAAGCACAGCACCATGGTCAGCGAGTGATGGTAGTAATGCAAGAACTCGAGCTTCTTTTTCTTCAGCACCAAAAGCACCGTATCCACAAACTCGAGCCACTTTGTCAGGTAGTTGAGATAGTACAGAATCTCCATGGGCTGCGTCCACGACTCGGCGCCGCAGATGGTGAAGAAGAAGCCGTTGTCGCGCCACGCAGGCAGACACTGCTCCATAAACGCCAGCAGCAAGAACCCAGAGATCAGCGTCAGCACCAAATTGTGCAGCTGCGTAATGCGCTTCAGGCGAATGGGCTTGGCCACGCTCTTCATTATGACCTGCCCGCCAAACACCATAAGCAAGTACAGCACTACGCCCGACAGCACCGCGCGTTGTGTCGAAAGCGTCGTTGTCCCAGGGTCCCAGCGCCACGCCGCCTTGGGCTGCCCCGTCGTGGCAATAAACGCCTTGTTGAGCCACCAGTCCGGACTAATCAGCGACGGCCAATGCTGCGAGTGCAGCGTGCCTGACTGCGAGAACGAGTTCATCGAAGCCATGGTTTCTTTCTAAATTCTGTGGGTGTGGTCGCCCCCTTTATAGTTGTTTGCTCCTGGTATCGAGTAGAGATAATATGCCGTGGCAAACAATGTCCAAACTGCCAACAAAAAGAAGCAAAAATATATGCGAGTTGAGAAGAAGAGAAAGTGGACGACCCTGGTGGTGAGCTGCCAGACAGAGCAGACAGGCTACGTATGGCAGAGGTGGAAATCGGAGGCGTGGTCAGCAACTGCTTGGGCTACCGTAAATGCTAGAAGATTTATGCCAGTATTTGTAGGCTCCCCCAGGCAGACAGTAGACAGGACAGTTATAGGCACGAGAGGCTCAAAAAGCAGCAGCAGCAACCTGCAGAAGACAGAGGCAACGCCGGTAAGATAAAAAAGATTAATAAGGGTCTTAATGAAGTGAGAAGTAGCAAAAAGAGAGAAGCAGAGGAGAAATATGAGATTCCCGCATGCACATTATCCACTTTGGCCCATCCTGCCTGATTGGGCAAATGAGGGGAGGTGGATTCGATGCGGCTGGCGTTGGTCCACATCGAGCAATAGTTCCTTTGTCGGGTCAATGCAGCCGGTGCTGGCCCGCATAGTGCTATAGCTTCGCCAGGTCAGTGCAGCCAGCGTTGGTCTGCATAGAGTAATATATACTTTTCGAGATCAATGCAGCTAGCATTAATCCACATTGAGTAATATATTCCACATCAATACAGGTCCCACCCCTGCAGCTCCTAAAGCAGGCGCGGACAGTCCTCATCGTGGATCTCGTGCACAGTGGTTGGATACAACTGCACCATCTCCGATCCACCACCAGCGCCATGATCAGAGCCACTAACGCTGTGCATAAACGGATTACGCCGGGCCACGCTCTCAAACTGCCCGGACCTGCGGTCAAGAAACGCCTCCTGGTTCCACACAAACCCGTCCTGGCACAGAGTCATGATAGATGGGTGCTGGTAGTCGCCAGAGAACTCGACCAGACACCGCGCATCTGGATTCAGCTCCAGCGCCTGCCGCATCTCCGCCAGATCGCTGCTTGTGGTAATGTCGGCCACCAGCAGCGACCAGGGCTTTACCGTGCTTCCACACGTACGGTCGTGCTTTCGGCTGCGACGCCGCCGCCGCTTGCGTGTGGATAAGGTACTGCTGCTGCTTTCGGCTGTTTCGTCGTCGTCACTTCCCAGAGGCATCGACTTACGCAGATTGCGTGCCAATAGTGATGTTCTGCGCAGCCGCGACTTTGGTGGCGCCAGCGCTGCTGACAGCACAGACGGGCCACGAGTCGATATAATAGCTATAGGGCGTCCGGCATCATATGCCGCCGCTCTACTATCGCACTCTATATCCACAGCTCTGCGTTTGGACATGGCTTTGTGTTGGTACAGAAAGAGTGTATGTTGCTAGTGCTGTTATTCTACAAAAAGTGTATTCAGCAGGCAGCAAGGAATGAGAAGAAAAAAGTGAGTCTGATGCGTCTAAAAGCACGAGGCTCATGACCGCCTTTAAATACGCTCGTTTGTCCGCAGCCAAGCACAAAGGCCGGCACAATTAACATCACAACTTGGGGCGGTGCAGCGGGCGCGGAGCTACGCATATCGAAGCTGGATGTGTGACCTTGACATCAATATCCCGGCCAGCTGTGGACCCTGCTGCCAGGCGGGCTGCTGGCTGCATATGCGCCCGCGGCCAGACCGAGTACGGGCCCAGCGCTGCAGCTGGGTGCACACGCGCAGCAAAGTCGTCAGCCATCAACAAAATGCGAAAAATAAACGAAACAGGGACAGAAAGAGGAGGCGTGACTTGCGGGGATTTCTCAGGGGTCAATGAGCATAAACACCAGTCAGGTGATGTCACTGAAAGGCAGCCAGGATCCAGTCGCACAGCTCGGCAGCGTGAGAGCCATAGTTGCGAATGGGTGCCAGACACTCTGCAACGTCAGCGTAGGCATAGCGCGTGCCAGGCAGCGCCCGGCCAATGTCAGCAAACGCAGCACTGATATGCGGCGGCGGCGCGCTTGCCTCTGGCGCTGTGGCCAAATTAGCCGCAGAAATATGGCCGCGATGGGCAGAAATGGATGCCGATACGGTGGCCCATGGAAAGTAACCGTCGAGGCGGTGCACAAAGTCAGGAGTCTGGGCAAAGAGCCAGTCCCATGTGCGAATGCGGTCTTTCATTTCGGTGTTGGCGGCAGCATCAAAGGGCATGTCGTGCACCGGACCAAACGAGGCATCGAACTGATTACGGACCGCCGTGCAGAACGCATCGTGATCAATGGCCCACGAGTAGTCGCGCAGATTGGCCACTGCACTTCGTACGCTGTCCACGCCGCGCGCCTCGATGGCATCGGCGTGGCGACTACGCAGACAGCCGTTGAGTCGCGCGAGATCGGCGTCAATCAGCATAGTGCCATGGTGGAATGCACGCGAGCTGGTCAGGCGGAATGCCGACCCCGACACTTTGCGCTCACCTACCGCCACATCGTGCCGTGCATTGACATACGCCGGAATGTCCGCCTGCTGCAGCGCCTGCGCAACCATCAGCGCGCACCGGTCGCGCGAAAACGCCTGGCGCGGCATCAGCACCGTGTAGTTGGTGTTGCCCAGGTCGTGGTACACGGCGCCGCCGCCGCTGGTCCGCCGCGCCAGCAGCACGTCGCGCTTCTGCATCATGTCCAGATTGCACTCTTTCCATGGGTTCTGGTTGCGCCCGATCACTATTGTCGGGCGGTTGCGCCAGAGGTACAGCACGTACGATTGAGGGTCGGTGTTGCGCAGCAGCCAGTCTTCGAACGCCAGGTTCGTGTATGGATCAGTGCTCTGCGACACATAGCACAGCGTCTTTGAGCCTGACGAGTGTACGAAGCGCCGACCAACACGCAGCATAATCAGTTGAATAAAAATTAGAAACAGAAAAGACAAACCTTTAATCGCCGTCGTGAGCTGGCAAAGTGTTTGGTTGTAGAGATGCTACATGCTGTCTAGCTGCAACGAGTTTGCTAAACGCCGCTTGGTTAGAAAAGTGCTAAACGCTATCTGACTGCAAGCACGCTAAACGCCGCCTGGTTAGAAAGGTGCTACATGCTGTCTAGCTGCAACGAGTTCGCTAAACGCCGCCTGGTTAGAAAGGTGTTAACGCTATTTGACTGCAAGCACGCTAAACGCCGCCTGACTGAAAATGCAAAGTGCCGCAGGCTTGCTTAAACAACGAGGTGAAGCTCCGATGCTGCACAATAAATCACAGCTTGCTCGATTGAGCAAGCTGCGTATTGCGATCATCATAAAAATGTGCTCGCTTGAGCGAAACACCACTACTGCCAGTGCTTGTTTTGGCGCAGGTTTCAAAGAGCGCCAAAGAACGCTGTGCTCAGCATCCAGGGGACTCGTCAGCGAGGGCGATTGTGTGTCTGGGCCACAACAGACGGCGCCGCCGGGAACAGGACCCTTGGGGCATGCAGCGACAGCGAAAAAAAGCTCGGCAGCCAGGGAGTGCCAAAAAATGAGGGATGGCAAACCTGCCTTTGGCAACAGCAATTGGCTGGGCGCGCGTTTGCGAGTGGATTTTTTTGGCATTTTGTAGTTCAGCGCGTCAATGGCTGTGGCCAATCAGGCAGGCGTTTTTTGCAGGCTGACTCGGGAAAGGGGATAGCAGCTTTTTGCAGCATGAGCAAGCGGCTGCTGCCCACGCCCATTAAAAGCGGCCGCATCGCCTGCCCCCACCGCCCACGCCTTTTCCTCAGCCAAATTTTTCCTCAGCCAATTTCCTCTGCTTATTTTTCTGCTAGCTGCTTGTAGCTGCTACATATTCTTTTTCTAAAGAAACCATACGGTAAGTGGTTGGCCAAGTGGCCCAGAGAGTGCTTGTGCTTGGCCGTGTGTGCTTGTCTGTCGTGTGCTGCTTACGAAGGGCAATATCATTCTGCTAACTCTCGTTTCCTGCCCTTTTTTGCCATTATGGGTTTAGATAACAATGCCACGCGCTGCTACATCTGCTTCGTCGCGCAAGAAGGCTGATGCCGAGGCCGCACCGGTCGCCCGTGCCAGCCGCAAGAAGGCCGCCGCGGTCGTCGAGGAGGGCAAAGTGACCAAGAAGAAGCGCACAAAGAAGGACCCCAGCGCGCCCAAGCGTGCTCTGTCCGCGTACATGTTCTTCTCGCAAGACAAGCGCCCGACGGTGCAGGAGGAGAACCCGGGAGTGAGCTTTGGCACCATTGGCAAGCTGTTGGGCGAGCGGTGGAAGGGCCTGGACGAGAGCGGCAGAAAGCCGTACATGGCGCTGGCCGAAAAGGACAAGGCCAGGTACGAGGCGGAGAAGGCGGCAGTTGCGGCCAACTAGGCTTGCATTGCATTTTCTGTGCTTTCAGTCCTAAAAGTGCTCCTTTCGGTTCCAGATACGTGTGTTCCCCAACATCAAGTGTCGTGCATTCAGCTCGTGGTGCTGAGCTGCTCCCAATTTCGTAGTTTTTCTGTGGATGTGGACGGCGAGTCGTCCATGTTTTATTTTGTTGTAATCACTTTCTCCAAGCTTGACAAAAGTTGCAAAATACTGGCACGCGACACTACCACAAGTCAAGTGCTTGTTGCTCAAGGGTTAATACCGGCATGTGCATATGCCAATCATATGCATTATTCTGATGACCCGTTTGCCCAATATGCTGTCCCTCACGCACACACGGCTCACCAATGCACTGTCAGCTCGTACCGGCCTTTCATTGGCCGTCCGCACGCTGTTGGCCGGAGCAGCAACTGTAACAATAATACTATCGTCCACAATGCTGTACGGCGTGTTCTACAAACTATACGTACCGCAGCTCTTGCACTCTGCCCCCGTATATTTTCAATATTCGGCAAACACTACAGCCCTGGTAAACTTTGTGCCCTCGAGCAACTACAAATTCCTGTCTACATCCCAAGCATATTCGGTTAGCTTGGACCTCGATGTACCGACATCCGACCTGAACCGCGATTTGGGCTCGTTTATGGTCGATTTGGAACTACGCGACCGCCATGCCCACGTAATCCACCTCAGCTCCCGCCCGTCCATCCTTCCATACGAGTCGCAACTCGTCCGCACAATGCGTACTCTTGTGCGTAGCGTGCCACTGGCCCTCGGACTCATAGACGAACGTACCCGGCTGTGTGTGCGCCTCGTAGATGATGTGTATGATAAGCATTTTTCGCCAGTGACGAGTGCGTGGATTGCGTTGTCCAAGCCCGTGCAAGTCTATAGCGCAAAGATTATTATTCGTGCGCAGTTTTCGGGACTACGGTATTGGATGTATTATTGGCGCGTGCCAACGGCGCTAGTGTTTATTGTGGTTGCGGTGGCATGGCAGCTTGTGCTGACGGTTGTGGCGTGGTCTGTGCTGGAGGCGTATGCAAACAGATCCAATGTGGTTGAGACCGGTGCAGTTGAGACTGATGTGGTTGGCTCAGATCCAAGTACCAGCGCTGTTGTGGAGCGCAAGTCATCGAGCTCTTTGCAACCGAGTTTCTTTGGCCAGCCAGACCACTCTGACTCTGAAGACGATCGAGTCGAACAAACCGTTCCTGACAGCACACCGGCATCTCACTCACTGCGACGCCGCACGTCCAGAACACACTCTGACATATAAACTCAACACCAATGTTTATTTGAATATTAATACCATATGACCCTATGCTTTGACCTGGAACTTTATCGTCTTGACTTCAAACGGCTTGAACGCAAGATCCACCGATCTATCGTTGCCAGATGCCACAAGTTTTGCATCAGCCACGTGTTCTTCGAGAATATTAGTCAACTGCGCACGAGCGACACGGAGCTTGGTCGACAGCTTGACTCGCGCATGCCCGCCATACGCCTCATACATGCGCACAACAACTTGGCTCGAATTGTCCTCGGCCGCCTTGACCGTATCAAGCACAACACTCGAGGCACCCGAAAGAGTGAAAAATGGCAGAACGCTCAAGTCAGCACTCGCTGTGGCATCTACGGGCAGCTGCACAAGCGGCACGTTGAACTGGTACGCCTCGCGGACAACACTCGCCTCGCCAAACGCTCCTTTGTGCGGATAAACTGCGTACCTAAACGAATGATGCCCCATGTCGCAGTTCGCATCCGGCGCTTTGGGCGCACGCAGCAGCGACATCGACATAACATTGCCCAAAGTCGAGAACCCGTACTTGCAGTCGTTCAACAAAGCTACGCCGTATCCGTGTTCTGACAAATCAGCAAACTTGTGTCCACACACTTCAAACTTGGCCATGTCCCACGTAGTGTTGCGATGAGTCGGGCGTTGCACGATGCCAAACTGCGTCTCGTAAGTGGCAACGTCGCTGTGGATGTCCCAGGCAAACGCAACTTTGAGGCACTTGCGGTTCTCGTGCCAGTCGACCGAGCAGTCAAAGTCCAACCGCGGCGTCGTTGCGCCCAGCGAGATCCACTGGCGCAGCACGCTGTTCTCGCCAATCGCCACCTCGACAAACACCGACGCCAACAACGGGCCTTCGTCGACAATTCGCACATTGCTGCCCGAAAGCTCGGTAAACTTTTCTTGGTTGTAGATCTCAATGTCCCAGGCGTCCCAGAACAACGGAACATCGTCGTGCAGGCGGAACACGTTGGCTGCGCCGCCCTCAGGAACCAGCTCGCGCTCCTCACGGCGGTCCCACAAGCTGACCAGCTGTCCATGCGAGCTGATCTTGGCCGTAACATAAATGTTCTCCAGCACAACATTGCCCTTGCTGTCTTTGAACGCCGTCACTGGCACTGCTTCGATGTCTGCGCTCCCGTTAGTTACGTCGGCAACTGCCACGCCGCAGCCAGGCACTGTGGCTGCCACCACCAGCGCTGCATTGTCGCGCTCCCGGATCTGCTGCACGCCCGGTCCTCGCAGTCCTGGAACTGCCACAACATCCGAGCGCGGCCACGCCGTCGTGTTGACAAACAGCACGCCAGTTGCCTCGCTGACCGACTCTGCTGCCACGTGACTGAACAACGACGTCACTGCCGACTCCATCAGCGCCTTGCCCGAGTTCACCACATCCTCGTATATCTTGTCGCTGTCGCGGTACACCATTTCAATGCTGCTGCCAGGAATCACATCGTGGAACTGATTCAAGCAGACCAGCTTCCACACGCGGTCCAGCTCTGCCGCCGGATACGCAAAGCCATGGGCAACACTTTGTGCAACCACGCTCAGCATCTCGACGTCGCGCAGCAGAAGCTCGGCTTGTCGGTTGTACTGTTTGGTACGTGCCTGCGATGTATATGTGCCACGGTGCAGCTCAAAGTACAGCTCGCCCTTCCACGTCACCAGGTCGCGAGCTGTTTTCTCAACGTGCTCGTAAAACTCGTTTGGATGCGCATGTTTAATGCGCGGCAGCCCGTCGACATCTTTGATCCGATTCAGACGCTCGATCATCGCCTCAAGAGGTCCGCCACCGCCATCGCCGTTTCCATACAAGTACAGGCTCTCGTTCGAGTACGCCACGTCCTTGTGCTGCTTGACGCTGTTTATCAGATCACTGACGGTCACTTGTGCCGTGTACGTGTTGGCCGGCGCCATGTGCGTCAGCACGCTGCTGCCGTCAAGCCCGGCCCACTGGAACGTCGTGTGCGGGAACTTGTTGATGTTGTTCCACGATAGCTTCTGCGTGAAAAAGTACTTTGCGCCAGACAGCTTCACAATCTGCGGCAGCTGCGACGAGTACCCGAACGTATCAGGCAGCCAAAACACATCGCATGTCTGCCCAAAGTGCTGCTTAAAGAAGCGCTGTCCGAGCAAGAATTGCCGAGCCAGCGACTCGCCCGACGGAATGTTGCAGTCCATCTCAATCCATGTGCTGCCGATTGGAATAAACTGCCCAGTCTTGGCCTTTTCCTGGATACGCTTAAACAGCGATGGGTACAGCGTGCGCAGCCACTCAAACTGCTGCGCCTGCGACGCTGCAAAGCGGTACTCTGGATACCGCTCCATATAATCCAGCTGCGTCGACCAGCTGCGTGCAATCTTGCGCTTCGTCTCATCGTACGGCCACAGCCACGCCGTGTCAATATGGCAGTTTCCAATTGCATAGACTTGGTGGTTGCCCTGGCCGCCTTGCGCCGCAAAGAACTTTGCACTAATATTTCGAGAGTTCTTGATGCTTTGCTGATCGCCCACCGAAAACTCGTTGATGATGTCATTGGCTGCAACAAGCGCCTGCCACCCACGCGGCGAGTCTTGCAGTCCTTTGGCCATCGCTGCCAAGATCTCCATGTCATAGTACAACGCCCATGCGTCATCATTGTACACTACCAGGTCAGCAGTGGAGAGCTTGAACTCTCGGTTCTCCTGCGGCGGCCCAATCAGCCCTCCGCCGTTGCCAAACATGCCATTGCAGCCTACTTCGAGGTACAGCACACGCACTGGCTCGTCACGCTTGGCTTTCTTGGTTACGGTAAAGTCAACGTGGTAGTTATCTCCGCCGTCACCCGTAATTCCTTGCAGCGGCTCGCCTCGGTCCGACCACACAAGAGCCTCGCACGACGGGTCAAACAGCAGCCGCACATGCTTGCCTTCCATTTCGGCCAGAATCTGCACCTTCATCCGCACCCAATGCGTGCTCTACTCGCATACATCAAAGTAAATAAGTAAATGCTGCTTGGAGATTTCCAGACACATGATATATCCAGTTTGCCAGTTTTGATAAACTTACCCATGATGGTCCAAACATGTGGCCCACTTGTATGGGCGCATACTCTTGCTTAACGGCGTAGTCAAACGTTGGTCGGTCTTGGCCTGGTGCAGACCACACTTCCAGCTCAATGGCCGGGGAGCCACTGGCCCGGGCTTCGTACAACGACGCATGTATGTTCACGTCTTTCCACTGTCCGTCGGCCATAAACTTGGCCACTCGGTCGCGAGTAATGCTCGGATGTTTCTGGAGATACGACATTGGCTTGTCCATTAATAGGTGCGCTGATACAGTTAAAGAATAAAAAAGATGGTGCTATTCTTGTCTGAACAAAAGAATGAATGAAAGAAAAGAAAGGGGGCTATACTCCGACAAAGGCAGGCAACTGCGCTTACTGCACGCATTGATCTAACCCCACACGTGATGCAGCCCTCACACACTCTTGCCCAGGTCAAAGTACACCGGCTCCTCATCTTCGCTCTCCTCCTCTTCCCCTGCTCGCTTCATGCTCGGATCCACCGCGCCCACTTCGACCAAATACTTTTCCACATCCTTCTTCTTCGCCCGCATGCCGCCAAACTTGTCCAGCCGCACCATCTGGCTCTGCATATCGCCCTTTCCATACACCAAAAGTGTGGGCAAATTGGCATCCGGATAATTATGTATGCACTCGACTGATACGATTTTGACAAACTTTGTCGCTCGGTACTCTTGCGCCAAGTCACTTAGAAACCGGTTCATCAGTTTGCACTCGGGGATTGACTCGCGGAACAAGTGAACGACCACCCACACGTTTGTGCTCTCGTCAGTTACGGCCGATTTGTAGTCGGGCTCAGATATTTGCTCAAGCGTACCGAACCGCTCTTTAGCCACTTGGGCGCGCATCTCAGACATGCGTTGCTGCCGGTAGTGCTCGAGGATTTGGTCGTCCTCGGAGTCTTCCAGTTCGGCGAGCTCGTCCAAGTCGAGGCGTTCGAGCCGCGTGTTTTCTTCCTCTTGCGCGCGGGCAACGGCCGAGTCGTAAATATCGTTTTGCGTTATTTTTACCTGTGGCCCAAGGATGCCGTGCTTGCGCAGGATATCGTTCCACTCGGTGTCCTCGTCCGGATTCATACTTGTGTGTGTGGCTCTATAAAAAGTAAATTGGTAAAAGTAAATTAGTAAAAAGGAAAACGCTTGGCGCCTTTTAGAGGTGTATATTTAAGAAATGATCTACAAAGCAACCATACTTGTGGGCACCACATAAAAGACTTGTTGTGATCCGGTACTGGATATCGTCACTAGTGGGAGGTAGTAACAATAATGTATCAACTACGAATGGATACCGAAAACTAAAACTTAACCAGAAGACTAGTCGCCTCGCATCTATCAGAGCCTGTCATAACTACTTGGTTTCCTGTCAGCTGATCAGCTCAATGGCTCGGCGACTCCGTGATGGTTCAGCATCACCACAGACTAATAGTCGTTGCCTGCACCGTCTTCGCGCCGCTGAGCAGCCTGTTGCGCACGCTGTTCTTGAGCCAGTTTGGGGCAATCGAGAATGCGATGGCCCAGCCCGCCACAATACGCACAGCCAAAGCTCGTGTCCAGCGTTCCATCGGGCAGCCTATACTTGTCAGTCGGATCATCGATGGTGAGCAAAACTGGCGGCACGCGTTGCTTGGCCTCGATCAAAATATGCTTGAGATCAAGCAACACCTGCTCCGACGAGTTGCGGTTAATAAACGTCGTGGCCACGCCAGTTTTGCCTGCCCGCCCCGTCCGCCCAATCCGATGTGTGTAGTTTTCAATCTCCTTTGGCAAATCAAAGTTGATAACATGCTTGATCTCCGGAAAGTCAAGACCCTTTGACGCAATATCCGTAGCAATCAACACGTCTTTTTTGCCACTGCGGTACGAGCGCATGGCGTATTCTCGCTCCTCCTGGTCTTTCCCGCCGTGTATGGCCACGGCCTCAACGCCCTTGAGCAGCAAATACTCGAGAACATCGTCCACGTCGTTCTTGTTTTCGGCAAATATCACAACCGGAGGCGGTGTTTTTTGCAAACACTCGAGCAAATACACGATGCGCATTTCGGGCTTTACAAACTCGACTTCCTGAATAATGTCCATGTTGGCAGCGCCCGCACGACTGACGTTGACAATTATGGGCTTGACGAGGGCTGAGCGGGCAAAGTCCTGGATTTTCTTTGGCATGGTCGCCGAGAACAACACCGTTTGGCGCTGGTGCTTGAAATAAGACACGATGTTGCGCACTTCGTCTTCAAATCCAACGTCGATCATGCGGTCTGCCTCGTCCATACACATATATGTGCAAATATCTAAATTGATTTTGCGTGTTTTGAGCATGTCTTGCAGCCGACCGGGAGTGGCCACTACCATGTGCACACCCTGGTTCAGCGTATGCGACTGGTCGCGCATCGATATGCCACCAATCGCCAGCACGGCGCGCAAATTGGGGAACCCGCCTTCCTCGAGCGCACTGGCCAGGGCCAAAAGCCCCTCGTATGTTTGACGAGCCAGTTCGCGCGACGGACACACGATCAGGCCGACAGGGCCCTCGCCCTGCACAAGTGGCACGCGACACTCGGCATCCAAAGCACGCATAACCAAGGGCAGCGAAAATGCCATTGTTTTACCCGTTCCTGTACTGGCAATTCCGATCATGTCACGGCCGCTCAATGCCACTGGCAGTCCTTGCATCTGAATAGGCGATGGCTGCAATATGCCCTTTTGTGTCAAATACTCGAGAATGGCCTTTGGAAATCTCATCGACTTGAACGTAAGCATCGGCGGCGGCACGTCCTCACCATCCACAATTATATGCCACAGTTTGCGCAATGCATGTGCGTCATCTTGCGACATTGATTGGTGACGACGCAGCATCGACCAGCTCGTATGCATCGGTTCTGTATATACAACGCCTTGGGCCAGTTCAGACGCCGACGCGAGCTGTTTCTTACGCGCAATCGCCTCAAGTAGCACACGCTCTTGTTCGCGTTGTTTATCTTCTTCTGTCTTTTCGTTGAGCAAATGGCGTTTGCGAAGATCCGAAATTTGGTCGACTAGGCTTTGGTTGGCTGTGGGCCCGGAATTGCTGGCTGCATTGTCGCTGTCGTCAGAGTCAGAGTGGACGGGTGTGTCGTTGTGGTGCAAGCGCCGGCGGATCACGTCAAGTTTTTCTTGCCGTCGTTGCTTGATTGGCACATATGGAACGTAGTCTTGAGATGGCTTGGCATTTGTGCTGTCTTTCTCTTCGTTGTCGTCGTCCAGCCCGAGATCTAGCAGCTCGGACATACGAGTCTTTTTCTCCGCTTCTTCGAGCTCTCTCCGCCGCCGCCGGTACTTCTCAATAGCGCTTTCGGCCTCACCTGTGTTTGTTGACATTGGTGCTGAAAATATAATATAATATGGAGGCTGATCAAGTTTTATGGCAGTCTCTAAAGCAAAAGCTTATAAATAGTAGCTGTAATTGCATAGTTATGGGTATAGCTGCAAAAAGTGTGATGATCAGTAGTTTTTGGACTATCAGCCTTCCTTCTATTAAAACACTTGGCTAGTAGTTGCAGACTGGCCCGATAAAGGAAAGGCTAGAGACTGAGGCACTACGCGCTCATTTTTGTAGGAGCTAAATATAATAACAATCAAACAGTTCTGATCAAATCAAGAGGAAATGTTTACAATAAACGCTTGATAAACAAACACTACCTTTTTTCTTCTTCATACGACGCTTTTATTTATTTTCCACAAAAGCACACGCAATAAAAGTGTTATGGACAGCACAGCAATGTCGATGCCGGCGGGCGCCACTCAGTTTACGCTTCCAGATACCAGCCTGGCCGAGGACCAGCTGCTGGAGCGGCAGCGGCGCTGGCAGGAGTTTCTGAACCGCGACAACAACGTCAACGCAGACGCAACAGAGCTCGAGCGCATTATTTCAGACGACAAGCCGCGGCTGGTTGTGTCGATGGACCACATTCGCGAGTTCGACGCGGAGCTGGCAGAGCAGCTGATGGCAGAGCCGGCAGAGTTTATTCCAGGGCTCGAGGCAGCAGCGACAGAGGCTGGGCGCGCAGCGGCAGTACGTGCAGGTGTATCGTTGGACGCCGGGCAGTTCCGGGTGGCAGTTGGCTTCAGCGGAGCGTTTGGAACCCACCACGTGACTCCCCGCGGACTGCGAGCACGCCAGTTGGGGCGGCTGGTGTGTGTCGAAGGCATCGTGACGCGGTGCTCGCTGGTGCGGCCCAAAGTGGAGCGGTCTGTGCACTACGCAGCGGCGACTCGCACGTTCTTTGCCAAAACATACCGCGACCAGTCGAGCGGCGGGACAGGGTTCTCGAGTGCGTATCCGACAGCCGACGACAAAGGACATGCGCTGACCACAGAGTTTGGGCTAAGCCGGTACACAGACCACCAGACCATCAACATCCAGGAAATGCCCGAACGCGCTCCGCCCGGCCAACTGCCACGGGGCGTCGATGTTGTGCTGGACGGAGATTTGGTCGATGCAGTTAAGCCGGGCGATCGTGTTGCGATTGTGGGCGTGTACCGTGCGCTGGGCGGCAAAGCAACGACTGCTGCTGCGGCCATATTCCGGACAGTTCTTATGGCCGGCGCCGTGCGTGTGTTTGGTGCAGGGTCTTTGGCGGCGACCAAGCCAAGCAGCGGTGTCTCTAGCGGAGTTCCCGGCGCCATGGCGCTGACTGAAGGCGACATCACCAACATCCACGCGATAGCAAAGCGCGCTGACGCGTTTGAGTTACTGGCACAGTCGTTGGCACCCAGTATCTGTGGCCATGCGGAGATCAAGCGCGCAGTGCTTTTGCAGCAACTGGGCGGCGTCGAGAAGAACCTGGAGAACGGCACGCATATTCGCGGTGACGTCAACGTGCTGATGGTGGGCGACCCGTCGACAGCAAAGTCGCAGCTGTTGCGCTATGTGTTGCGCATTGCACCGTTGGCCATTGCCACTACGGGTCGTGGATCATCTGGAGTTGGTCTGACGGCAGCGGTGGTGGCCGACAAAGACTCTGGCGAGCGGCGTCTTGAAGCCGGTGCGATGGTATTGGCTGACCGCGGTGTCGTGTGTATCGATGAGTTTGACAAAATGACCGATATCGATCGCGTGGCTATCCACGAAGTCATGGAGCAGCAGACAGTAACTGTAGCTAAAGCTGGTATCCACACGACTCTCAATGCTCGGTGCTCGGTGCTGGCAGCAGCCAATCCAGTGTACGGACGCTACGACCCGAAGCGCGCTCCGCACCAGAACATTGCGTTGCCTGATTCGCTGTTGTCGCGTTTTGATCTGCTGTTTGTGGTTACTGACTCGATGGACGAGGCACGGGACCGTGCAATTTCAGCTCATGTGCTGCGTATGCACCGGTATGTACCGCCGGGCGTGGAACCGGGCCAGCCGCTGCCGGATCTGCTGGACCAGGGCCTGGGCACTGCGTCGCTGCTGGCTGCCATGAACGGTCCCGATGCCAGCGCCGATGGAGCTACGCGTCCCTGCACGGTCTTTGAGCCTTTCAATGAATATCTGCATGCCGGCGTTGCTGCTGCTCCACCACGGCGTGGTCGTGGTCGCCCTGCCCGTAACGTCGCACCCAAACGCGAAGTGTTGTCGACAGAGTTTCTGCGGCGGTTCTTGTACTTTGCCAAAAATATGGTGCGTCCGGTGCTGGCCGATGCAGCAGCCGATGACTTGGCGCGTGCGTACGCTGAGCTGCGTGCCCAGGCAAGTGGTCAGGGCATCGAAGGCCGTGGCGCCACAGGTGCTGTGCAGACGACGACACCGGTAACTGCTCGTACGCTAGAGACGCTGATTCGCTTGGCTACTGCCCATGCCAAACTGCGGCTGTCATCTACCGTCGATTCTCAAGACGCTGAAGTTGCCAAGGGTCTGCTGCGCTTTGCTCTATTTAAAGAAAAGCCTGCAACTGCCCAACGTCCATCTCGGGCAGCGCGTCGCAAGACTAAGCGCGTGCGCACGAGCGATGACGACACTGTATCTGACATCTCGTCTGACGAGGACGAAGTGTCTGATCATGCCGATGCTGATCAGGCCGACCAAGGCGGTCTGCGGCCCATGCAGACTGTGCAGCCTGTTGAGCCCGAGACTGCAATGGACGTTGACGAAATCAGTGCTGACCGTCTAGCTCTGTTCAAGGCGCAGCTCAGCAAAGCTATGGGCGAGCGCCGCTTGGATGCCAGCACATCGCCGTGGTCGTTCCCTGAACCGTTTGTCTCTATCATCAACGACGGCTTGGCTGGTCATCCGGTCTTTTCGATTGCCGAGGCCGAACATGCGCTGCAAGCCATGGAAGCCGAAAACCGTCTCATGTTCCGCGACAACATGATCATCATGATGTAGCATCTTTACCCCCTTTCTTTAATAACATTATCTCTTTTTACGTGTTTTGCGAGCTATACAATATTCCAATGCTGGTTTCAGCTGTCGTGTTAACAGGTTCAAAAGGCGCATTCACGAACTACTAAAGAAATGAGAACGTGCTACTCGGTTCAATGTATGCGGATCATGCTTAGCGTTTAGCCATAATAGTTTTACGACTCAGTGACAAAATGTGTTTATAATATCTGGCTGTCACTTGGGGCACCACAGTGATCACAGACAAAATAACTGTCGTAAACGTGGTTATATTTAAATTTATAGATTTTCAATAAGTTTATTCAGTAAACAATATCCTTAAAACAAAAAGAAATACGACAAAAACGTGTGCTATCATTCTTCTTCACCAAACTCAGCATCAAACAATGGCTGCAGTTTTCCTATAACCTCATCGCTTACGTCTGTCCAGCTTTCGTCAACCTCACTAGCCCAGGTAATATCAAACCGGTGGCCAGCCCATGGTCCTTTCTCTTGGCCTTCATTTTGATAGCAGAGTGCCATTGAACTATCAGCGGACCAGCAAATTTGTAGAATCAAAATCACACCAAGACTAACTTTTTTGGGCATAACTGGAATTTTGCTCCCACGTATATAAACCTTTAGAGTTTTGTTGCGCAGTACTGCTTTGGATCTACTTGGATATATAATTTCCTTATTTCCAAGCAGGGTTTTAATAACCAGCCGGTGGTCCCATAGTCTTTCATCGTAGAGTATATATGAATCGTCAAAAAAGCTTTCGGTTGGCTCCTCATATGATTCTGATTGCCAAAATAACTCTTCTCCGCCTAGCTCAGATAATTCTTCTGGAGTGAGCATGCCTTTTGGAAGAGAATCAAAAGCATAGTCGCCACAACAGATAAGACGCATATCAGCCCACGGTGCCATAAGCTTGTGAGAGTTTGCTCTTGTAAACTGCTGAGCAGAGACTAGCAAGCGGTAGCTGGTTAATGCTAAGCTTAAAATATCACCTTTAGACTGAATCTTTGAAAATATGCCAGACAGAATGTCATATGGCAGCTGCTCGATAGGCGACACAACCTTGGTGTCATAATTATTGTTCATCTTCACCGGCAAGTCTAACATGGGAAACTTTCCAATCAACACCATACCTTGAAGCCACTCAGGAACACCCATGTGAATAAATTCACCCATTTTGCCCAAACTGTGAGTTGCTTCACGTCTGTCCACACAAATGAGATTCCAATATTGTCCCATTTTTTGAAAGTAAATAAATACGAGAACTGAAGATGAAAAGTTTTTTGTCCATGATCGCTTTAAATATTTATAATTTTGGAATCCGCTGCACAATCAGAGTATATTCTCTATACAGTGATAAATCCACAGTGTAGATCATGCTCCTCTCAGTCAATAATTTTAAAGCACCGAATCAACACCTCATCGCTTGGGTTAGCCCAGTTTTTAGCAATCTCGCAAAATTCTGAAAAGATTGCAGAATGCGTTTTAGCCAGGAAATTGTTGACAATGCAAAAGCGAATTTAGGTCAATAATGATATCTTTGTCAATTGTGAGTATATTTAAAAACTTGGAAAAAAATTATTTTGGACCACAAAAAAAGACTCTAGAGGTCACTTATTTCGAACCAGAGGGGTAACATATAAAGTGTAAGGTACATTTACTAAAACGATGAAATTAATGCATGCGTAGCAGATAATTGCACAAAAGTAGAAACAAATGTCAGTATAATTAGATTGTCGCCTGTGCATTGACTAGATGCACAACGACAATTATAAACAGGTTCGGGATTTAATGCACATATACTAACGAGATAAACAGTGTTGTGCATATGGCATTACAAATTTAGTACGTTGGTGCGTTCAACACCAAATAAGAACAATATTCTGTCATGCGCTGGTGGGATTTCCCCCACATTATGCACAGCTCATTTTTGATATGCGACACCCCATTTTTGCCTGTCAAAATGGCTATAATGCAGCAGCCATTAAAATTGGAGTGA
>JANBQV010000068.1:0-74828 GCA_027577495.1 Coemansia sp. RSA 720 | reverse complement strand
TACAGAGTGGGTTAATGTTTGAATATTGGGAGTGTGCGCGCAATTGTGAACGAGCTTCAAAATGGACAAAGGCAATGTCAACAACATCAGCGGCGGTCTTAATGCTTCCATTGTTTATCCAACAGCCGTTCATTTGTACCCGTATGACTGTAGCTTATCCATGGACTGAATTATTTATAAATTGCTAGCCATCAATATAACAGGCCGCAGTTGAAAACCGCCAATGGATTTGAACAAAATAAAGGAGACACAAATGGACGCTTTCTCGGTCACACGGCAAACAGTATCCGCATCGATTGGCTGAATAGTAACTTGTTTATAGTGATCTGATTTGCTACTGATTGGATAAATTAAAAAGGCAACACTTTAAAAGCCCCAGCGATTTTTCTCACCTGTTCTTCACCGTTTTCTTTACTTTTTTACTTTCCAATTAAAGAGATTTCGAAATGTGGACTGCAAAGAAGGTTCGCGATACGTTTATCGAGTTCTTCCAGGCCGAGGGCCACACCTTTGTTCCGTCGTCGGCGACGGTGCCGCACGATGATCCGACGCTCCTGTTCACCAACGCCGGTATGAACCAGTACAAGCCCATTTTCCAGGGCACTGTTGATCCGGCGTCCGATTTTGCCAAGCTTACGCGCGCATGCAACAGCCAAAAGTGCATCAGAGCTGGTAAGTACACTGCATCTTTTTGATGACACAACAACGTGCATTGTTCCTGGGAAAATATATGTTGACTCACCATTGCATTGCGTTATATGTAGGTGGAAAGCACAATGACTTGGATGATGTGGGCAAGGACGTGTACCACCACACATTCTTTGAGATGCTGGGCAACTGGTCGTTTGGCGACTACTTTAAGAAGGAGGCGATTGAGTATAGCTGGAAGCTGCTGACGCAGGTGTATGGGCTTGACCCGGAGCGCCTGTATGTGACGTACTTTGAGGGCAATGCAAAGGACGGCCTGCCAGTAGACAACGATGCCAAGCAGTACTGGCTAGACCTTGGGCTGCCCGAGTCTCGCGTGCTGCCATTTGGAGCCAAGGAGAACTTTTGGGAGATGGGCGACGTTGGACCGTGTGGACCGTGCAGCGAGATTCACTATGATCGCATCGGTGGCCGCGACGCAGCGGCGATGGTGAACATGGACGACCCGGACGTGCTCGAGATCTGGAACCTGGTGTTTATGGAGTTCAACCGCGAGGCCGACGGCAAGCTGCGGCCACTTCCACACCAGCACATTGATACGGGGCTGGGTCTCGAGCGCCTGGTGTCGGTGCTGCAGGACAAGCGGTCCAACTACGACACAGACGTGTTTATGCCGCTGTTTGAAGCCATTCAGCAGCTCACTGGCGCACGCCCATACACGGGCAATGTCGGTGCCGACGATGTGGACGGCATTGACATGGCGTACCGTGTGGTTGCCGACCACGTTCGCACGCTTACGTTTGCCATTGCAGACGGTGGAGTGCCGTCGAACGAAGGCCGTGGCTACGTGCTGCGTCGTATTTTGCGCCGTGGTGCGCGCTATGCTCGGCGCAAGTTCAACGTTGAGCTGGGCAGCTTCTTTGCACGCCTACTGGACACGGTTGTTGAGCAGATGGGTGACATGTTCCCAGAGATCCAAAAGAACACTGATCTGATCAAGGAGATCTTGTGTGAGGAGGAGGACAGCTTTGCCCGCACACTGGACCGCGGAGAGCGCCTGTTTGAGCAGACAGTGGCCAAGATGCCCGAGGGAACTTCAGTTATCCCGGGTGCTAGCGTGTGGCGCCTGTACGACACATACGGGTTCCCTGTCGATCTTACGCGCATTATGGCCGAAGAGGCTGGTCTGCGCGTCGACGAAGACGAGTTCAACCGCGAGCAGGAGCGATCGCGTGAGCTGTCACGTAAGAAGAAGGGTGGCGCTTCAGGCCCTGGCAACGTGGTACTGGACGTGCATTCGATTGCACACCTGAACAAGCAGGGCGTACCGCGTACCAACGACGAGCCAAAGTACGCCGATCGCACGACTGAAGCGCGTGTACTGGCTGTGTTTACAGGCAAAGACTTTGTCGCCGAGCAGGCCCAGTCGATTGCGACCAACCCCGACGATGTGCCGGTGTTTGGCGTGCTGCTGGACCGCACAAACTTTTATGCCGAGCAGGGTGGCCAGGAATACGACACTGGCTCGCTTGTGACACTGGACATGGCCTCTGAGTTTACAGTCGAGAATGTGCAGGTGTACGGCGGCTTTGTGCTGCACACCGGATTCTTGAAGTATGGGTCGCTAAAGGTCGGCGATGTGGTCGAGGCCCAGTACGATGTGTTGCGGCGCCTGCCAATCCGCAGCAACCACTCGGCCACCCACGTGCTGAACTTTGCGCTGCGCAAGGTGCTGCAGACCGACGAGGCCGATCAAAAGGGTTCTCTGGTGGCTCCTGATCGTTTGCGCTTTGACTTTTCGTACAAGAGCACGATCAAGCCCGAAGAGATCCGCGACATCGAGGCCATGTGTAACAAAATCATTGGCGAGAACCTGCGTGTGTACGCTCGCGAAGTACCACTGAGCGATGCTCGTCAGATCAGCGGCCTGCGCGCCGTGTTTGGCGAGGTGTACCCGGACCCTGTTCGTGTTGTGTCGGTTGGTGCCGATATTGACGAGGTGCTCAAGACACCGCAGGATGCACGCTGGGCAAACTACTCTATCGAGTTCTGCGGTGGCACGCATGTTTCTGGCACCGCAGACATGAAGGTCTTTGTCATTATTGAGGAGACCAGCATTGCCAAGGGCATTCGCCGTATTGTTGCCGTTACCGGCGAGGAGGCGCTGAAGGCTCAGCTCGTGCACCGCTCGTTGGCCGCTGAGGTCAAGGCCCTGCATGCCATGCAGGGTGCTCAGCTGGACGCCGAGATCAAGCGGCTGACCAAGGAGCTCGATGTGGCAGCCATTGGCGTGTACGAAAAGTACGTGCTGCGCCAAGAGTACGACGGCATTCGCAAGGCGTTTATGGAGGCCGAAAAGGCCGCCAAGGCACTGGCCGCCAAGCGCGCCAGCGAGCAGGTGCAGCAGGCCATTGAGCAGAGCCCCGAGCAAGATGCATTTGTGTTCCGCGTCGACGGCGGCAGCAAGGCTGTGTCGCAGGTGGCTCGGTACGTCAAAGACCTGAAGACCAAGGCCGTGTACTTTATTGGCACAGACGAGAGCGGATCGCGGGTTGCTCACCAGTGTGTGGTTGGCAAGGAGCTGCTTCCTCGTGGGCTCAAGGCCTGCGAGTGGGCTGATGCGGTTAGCCAAGTCGTGGGCGGCAAGAAGGGCGGCAAAGACGAGTCGGCTCAGGGCAGTGGCACTGAGGTTGCCAAGATCGATGAGGCGATTCAGGCTGCTAAGGATTTTGTCAAGACACGCCTAGTTTAATTAGTTTACCTCTTCATATTTTATTAAATTGAATGTTTTTGCTGGTTATATCCAAAAAGTATCTTGACATCTGCGAGTTTATAACCAACTGTGGATAACAGATGTAGTATATTCACATATTTAATATATATATATATTTATGGCTCAATTATCATGCTGTCTATTTGGTATAAGCTGCCAAGCAGGTTCAAATACTATCTTTGAATAATGTATCCGCTGACTTCATTTTATGTAATACAAAACCAAGCCTAAAGTCTTCTTGCTCGCTGGCAATAAGTATAGCAAAATGCCGACACGACAGAACGCCATATGGATAACTGTATGGCTTGGCACATTTTTGACATGTGCAACCAATGGCTTTTTCTGCTCACATGCTCAGCATAATTGTGTGAATTTCAAATACAACTTTGTATATATGCATTTTTCTATGGTGAGAAATTTCCATATTAACTGTGAGAAATATGATGTGTGAAAATTGACCTCTGTAAACAATCAATAAACAAACTCGGATATCTCCGTCCAAAAGTTGTTGTTTTGCATGTGCTGCAAAATACTTGCAGAGTCAACCAAATGCACATAAACTCCGCCCTTGGATGGATGAGCCGGAAAGAACATGGCAAATTTTGGGAACTTTGTGTTCGTTTGGGAAACATACTGTGCAGCTCCCCATCCAAAGTCAGCCGTGTAAAGTGTAAAGCGGCTGAGGTTTGTCACCATCAGCATTTCAGCAACACGCGCATTGTAAATCAGCGGACGAAAAACAGCGTCACTCAGGGCATCAGCTCCATGGATTACTTGCGCAATATATTCACCTGTTAGTTCATTAGTCGATTTGCGTACGCTGAGTGCAACTTGCGTCAAAACTTCCAGAGATGCGGGCATTTGAAGCAACTCGACCGGATTATACACCACCATATTGAGTGCTGCGTTTCCACAATAGTTTTCAAGATTTGCGTTCGGAATCCGACGGCGAATATTGGCAGCTTCCATGGTGACAAAGGTCTTGGAATTATTGGAGCTAGAGCCAAACAATGCAGACTTTAGCCAACTTGCTAGCCCAGAATTGGTGCGCTCAGACTCATGCTTTATGACGCTCTGCGCGTAGGCAATTGTAATTGCGGCCGTCAAGACATCGTTGTCTGAAATGTGCTGGTCTGTTGCAGAAATGTCCTTAACCGACTTGCAAAGCCGGTCAATTGTTTCACACGACACGTAGAAGCAGCTGATAGAAATATCTGTGGACGCATGAATGCACTCGAAAATTTTGCCACGGATTCCAGGTGACAACCACGCTGCAAATCGAGACAAGTAGCCGCCAGGAATGATCATCTTCTGTACCATGCTTATAGGCGGCTCCTGAGGCGTCGGCACTACCTTTTGCACAAAGCTTCGACTGTACACGGCGTTGCTAACCCCAAAGTCTATAGCCGTGCTATCTGCAACTAGCTTTCTGCTAATCTCTGCCCAGCGATGCATAAACGTGTTGAATCCGTAGCCATCGACAACAGCATGAGCAGCAGTAACGGACAACACAACACCTTTGCCATCCTTGAATCGAACTATGCAAATGTCCGCCAGCTTGATGTCCCCATTTTGAAATCCGCCTGTAAAGAAAGCCGTTTGCTTCATGGCACCATCAGGCAGTAGCGCCGGATTGAAGTTTGCAGCTTCATACTTGTCAAAATCCAAATCGCTCTGTATCTCGGTAAATGTTGGAAGATTCAAGTTGTTGCTGTCAACAACTATTTCAAGTTTTCCGGGTTGTACTTGACGCAGCCTGCCCGCAAAGATTGGGAAGTCTTCAATTGCCCTGTAAAACGATCTTTTTAGCAACTCGGTCGACATAAAGCTGCTGTCACAATCAGAGTTTTTAAAAGTGTAGAGAAACGGGATATACATGAATGAGCAGTATACATCAATTACGTTCAGTTCAAATTTCTGAGACTTTATATTTAAAGCCAGAGATTCGGTAGAAAATGACATGGTTAATGAGCAAAAATGGTACTTTAAAATGCTAGGTTGCTAAGAGTAGAAAAGTCGTTTGAAAGAAAAGCCAATTCTGGGTAGGCAATTTAAACTATAAAATGTTTAAAGAAAATAGAAAAATCCAACGTTCCTCGATATCGGTGAGCTTTTAACTAACTTGAAATGTCATTTGCTGTAGCATATTCACAGACCTGGGACTCGGAAATGAACATATCCAATATATTTATTTAGGGCTCGACCATCATGCCTTTGATTTGGTACTAGCTGCCGAGCATCTTCACACGCTACCTTTGAATAATGTATCCGCTGACTTTATTCGATGTAACGCAAATACAAGCATGTTATCATTTTGCTCGCTGGCTGAAAGCATAACAATATTCGTACACGACGAAACGCCATGCGAATAACTGTATGGCTTGGTGCATCATGCGCACGTGCGGCCAGAGACGTTTGCACACGATTATATTGTAATTGTGCTTTTTCTTTGGTGAGAAATATTATGTGTGAAAAATGATCTTGATGTAAGCAGTTAGTAAACAAACTCGGTCATCTCTGCCCAAAAGTTGTTGTTTTGCATGTGCTGCAAAATACTTGCAGAGTCAACCAAATGCACATAAACTCCACCTTTGGATGGGTGAGCTGGAAAGAACAAGGCAGATTTTGGGAACTTTCCGTTCACCGGGGCAACAAATTGCGGAACTCCCCATCCAAAGTCAGCCGTGTAAAGTGTAAAGCGGCTGAGGTTTGTCACCATTAGCATTTCAGCAACACGCGCATTGTAAATCAGCGGACGAAAAATACTGTCACTCTCAGAATCAGCTCCATGGATTACTTGCGCAATATACTCGCCTGTTAGTTCATTAGTCGATTTGCGTACGCTGAGTGCAACTTGCGTCAAAACTTTCAGAGATGCGGGCATTTGAAGCAACTCGACCGGATTATACACCATCATACTGAGTGCTGCGTTTCCACAATAGTTTTCAAGATTTTTGTTTGGAATCCGATGGCGAATATTGGCAGCTTCCATGGTGACAAAGGTCTTGGAATTATTGGAGCTAGAGCCAAACAATGCAGACTTTAGCCAACTTGCGAACCCAGTATCCGTGTGCACAGACTCGGACTTTAAGCTACTCTGCGCGTAGGCAATAGTAATTGCGGCCATCAGGATGTCGTTGTCCGAGACGCGCTGGTTTGTTGCAGAAACTTCCTTAACAGACTGGCGAAGCCGGCCAATTGTTTCGCGCGACACGTGGAAACAGCTGATAGAAATATCTGCAGACACCTGCCGAATGGTCTCTAAAATCTTGCCACGGGTTTCAGGCGATAACCACGTAAAAAATCGAGACAAGTAGCCGCCAGGAATGTACATTTTGCGTAACACTTCCAGAAGCGGCCCCTGAGGCGTTGGTAATACCTTCTGCAGTATATTCCGATTGTGCACGGTATTGCTGGCCCCAAAGTTGGTCGCCTTGCTATCTGCAACTAGCTTTCTGCTAATATCTGCCCAGCGATGCATAAACATGTTGAATCCGTAGCCATCGACAACAGCATGAGCAGCAGCAACGGACAACACAACACCTTTGCCATCCTTGAATCGAACTATGCAAATGTCCGCCAGCTTGATGTCCCCATTTTGAAATCCTCCCGTCAAAAAAGCCGTTTGCTTCACGGCGCCATTAGGCAGTAGCGCCGGGTCGAAGTTTGCAGCTTCAAACTTGTCAAAATCCAAATTGCTCTGTATTTCAGTAAATTCTGGAAGATTCAAATTGTTGCTGTCAACAACAACCTCAAGCTTGCCGGGTTGTACTTGACGCAGCCTGCCCGCAAAGATTGGGAAATCTTCAATTGCCCTGTAAAACGATCTTTTTAGCAACTCGGTCGACATAAAGCTGTTGTCGTAATCGGAGGTTTTAAACGTGTATATCATTGTGATGTAGATTAATGAGCAGTATACGTCAATTACGTTCAGTTTAAATGTCTGCGACTTTATATTCAAAGTCAGGGGTTCGGTAGAAAATAACATG
The DNA here is from genome assembly GCA_027577495.1 of Coemansia sp. RSA 720. NCBI lineage: Eukaryota > Fungi > Kickxellomycota > Kickxellomycetes > Kickxellales > Kickxellaceae > Coemansia > Coemansia sp. RSA 720. The sequence continues at coordinate 67,418 of JANBQV010000068.1, read as the reverse complement.
TTTGCGAACAGTAAATGTACTTGAAAACTGCTAGGTTGCCAAGAGTTGTAATGTTGTAAGAAAGAAAAGACGGCTCTGGAAAAGTTATTTAACCTGAAAAATGTTTAAAGGAAAAGAAAAACAATTATGCTCTTCGACATCAGTGAGCTTATAACTAACTTGAAATGCTGTTTGACGTGGTATATCAACATATCCAATATATTTATTTAGGGCTCGACCATCATGACTTTGATTTGGTCCTAGCTGCCGAGCATCTTCACACGCTACCTTTGAATAATGTATCCGCTGACTTTATTCGATGTAACGCAAATACAAGCATGTTATCATTTTGCTCGCTGGCTGAAAGCATAACAATATTCGTACACGACGAAACGCCATGCGAATAACTGTATGGCTTGGTGCATCATGCGCACGTGCGGCCAGAGACGTTTGCACACGATTATATTGTAATTGTGCTTTTTCTTTGGTGAGAAATATTATGTGTGAAAAATGATCTTGATGTAAGCAGTTAGTAAACAAACTCGGTCATCTCTGCCCAAAAGTTGTTGTTTTGCATGTGCTGCAAAATACTCGCAGAGTCAATCAGATTCACGTAGACTCCACCTTTGGACGGGTGAGCTGGAAAGAACGTAGCAGATTTTGGGAACTTTGTGTTTGCCGGGGAAACAAATTGCGGAACTTCCCATCCAAAGTTAGTTGTGTAAAGTGTAAAGCGGCTAAAGTTTGATACCATCAGCATTTCAGCAACACGCGCATTGTAAATCAGCGGACGAAAAATACTGTCACTCTCAGAATCAGCCCCATGAATAACTTGCGCAATATATTCTCCGGTAATCCCACTAGTTGATTTGCGCATGTCGAGGGCTACTTGCGTCAAAATGTCCGGCGTTGTAGGCATTTGTAGCAGCTCGATCGGGTTAAGCACCATCATATCGATTGCTGAGTTTCCAGAATAGTTTTCAAGATTTTTGTTTGGAATCCGATGGCGAATATCGGCAGCTTCCATGGTGACAAAGGTCTTAGGATTCTTGGAACTCGAACCAAACAATGCAGACTTTAGCCAACTTGCGAACCCAGTATCCGTGTGCACAGACTCGGACTTTAAGCTACTCTGCGCGTAGGCAATAGTAATTGCGGCCATCAGGATGTCGTTGTCCGAGACGCGCTGGTTTGTTGCAGAAACTTCCTTAACAGACTGGCGAAGCCGGCCAATTGTTTCGCGCGACACGTGGAAACAGCTGATAGAAATATCTGCAGACACCTGCCGAATGGTCTCTAAAATCTTGCCACGGGTTTCAGGCGATAACCACGTAAAAAATCGAGACAAGTAGCCGCCAGGAATGTACATTTTGCGTAACACTTCCAGAAGCGGCCCCTGAGGCGTTGGTAATACCTTCTGCAGTATATTCCGATTGTGCACGGTATTGCTGGCCCCAAAGTTGGTCGCCTTGTTTTCTGCCACTAACTTTTTGTTAATTTCTGCCCAGCGGTGCATAAACATGTTGAGCCCAAAGGCATCAACAACAGCATGAGCAGCAGCAACGGACAACACAACACCTTTGCCATCCTTGAATCGAACTATGCAAATGTCCGCCAGCTTGATGTCCCCATTTTGAAATCCGCCTGTAAAGAAAGCCGTTGGCTTCATGGCACCATCAGGCAGTAGCGCCGGATTGAAGTTTGCAGCTTCATACTTGTCAAAATCCAAATCGCTCTGTATCTCGGTAAATGTTGGAAGATTCAAGTTGTTGCTGTCAACAACAATCTCAAGTTTTCCGGGTTGTACTTGACGCAGCCTGCCCGCAAAGATTGGGAAATTTTCAATTGTCCTATAGAACGAATTTTTTAGCAACTCGGTCGACATAAAGCTGCTGTCGCCATCAGAATTTTTAAACGTGTAGAGCAACATGATGTACTCTAATGAGCAGTATGCGTCAATTACGTTTAATTTAAATGTCTGAGACTTTATATTCAAAGTCAGGGGTTCGGTAGAAAATAACATGTTTGCGAACAGTAAATGTACTTGAAAATTGCTAGGTTTCCAAGAGTAGAAACGTTGTCAGAAAGAAATGCCAGCTCTGGAAAAGCTATTTAAACTGAAAAATGTTTAAAGGAAAAGAAAAACAATTATGCTCTTCGACATCTGTGACCTTATAACTAACTTGAAATGCTGATTGACGTAGTATGCCAACATATCCGATATATTAATCTATAGCTGGGGTATTATGCTGAAAATTAGGCATAAACGGCCTAGCGGCTTCACACGCCACCTTTGAATAATGTATCTGGTGACTGGCAAACTATTGTGAAGTACAAAGCTGCACATGTTGACATTTTGCTCTCTGACAACAAGTATATAACAATGTGCTGACACAACAGAACTTCATGAGAAAAACTGCATGGCTTGGCGCATCATGTACACGTGCGGCCAGACCTTTGCACACACGAGTATATTGTAATTGTGCTTGTTTAAAATATAATGTTGTTACAAAATTGTGTGTGCTTTTTTCTTTGGTGAGAAATATTGTGTGAAAAATGATCTTGATGTAAAGAATCAATAAACAAACTCGGTCATCTCTGCCCAAAAGTTGTTGATTCGCATTTGCTGCAAATTACTTGCAAAGTCATTCAGATGCACGTAGACTCCGCCTTTGGATGGATGAGCTGGAAAGAACGTGGCAAATTTTGGGAACTTTCCGTTCACTGGAGCAACAAACTGCGGAACTCCCCATCCAAAGTCAGTCGTGTAAAGTGTAAAGCGGCTAAAATTTGTCACCATCAGTTGTTCAGCAACACCCGCATTGTAAATCAGCGGACGAAAAACAGCATCACTCTCGGCATTGGATTCATGGATTACTTGCGCAATATATTCGCCGGTTATTTCATTAGTCGATTTGCGTACGCTGAGTGCAACTTGCGTCAAAACTTCCGGCCACGCAGGCTTGCGTAGCATCTCGATTGGGTTAATCACTAACATATTGATTGCTGAGTTTCCAGTATAATTTTCAAGATTTGCATTTGAAATCCGATGACGAATATTGGCAGCTTCCATGGTGACAAAGGTCTTGGAATTATTGGAGCTAGAGCCAAACAATGCAGACTTTAGCCAACTGGCCAGCCCAGAATTAGTGCTCTCAGACTCGTGCTTTAAGGCGCTCTGTGCGTAGGCAATAGTAATTGCGGCCGTCAAGACATCGTTGTCTGAAATGTGCTGGTCTGTTGCCGAAATGTCCTTAACAGACTGGCAAAGCTGGTCAAGTGTTTTACGTGACACGTAGAAGCAGCTGATAGAAATATCTGCAAATGACTGAATGCACTCTAAAATCTTGCCACGGGTTCCAGGTGACACCCACGTAAATAATTGAGACAAGTAGCCGCCGGGAATATACATTTTGCGTAACAAGCTGAGAAGCGGTTTCTGAGGCGTTGGTAATACCTTTTGCGCAAAGCTCCGATTGTGCAGTGCGCTGTTAACTCCAAAGTCTATCGCCCTGTTATCTGCCACTAACTTTCTGTTAATCTCTGCCCAGCGATGCATAAACATGTCAAACCCATAGCCATCGACAAGCACATGGGCAATGGTGACGGACAATACAACGCCTCTGCCATTTTTGAATTGAACAATGCCAATGTCCACCAGCTTGATTTTCTCTTCCTGAAATCCACCTGTAAAAAAAGCCGTTGGCTTCACAACACCGTCGGGAAGTAGCGCCGGGTTGTAGTTTGCGGCTTCATATGCGGCAAAATCAAGACTGCTCTGTATCTCGGTGAACTTTGGAAGATTCAAGTTGTCACAGTCAACAATGACCTCGAGTTTTCCGGGTTGTACTTGACGCAGCCTGCCCGCAAAGATTGGGAAGTCTTCAATTGCCCTGTAAAACGATCTTTTTAGCAGCTCGGTCGACATAAAGGTGCTGTCTTTATCGGAGTTTTTAAAAGTGTAGAGCAGCGGTATGTAGGCAAATGAGCAGTATACGTCTATTGCGTTCAGTTTAAATATCTGAGACTTTATCGTTAAAGCCGGGGATTCGGTTGACAATGACATGGTTTCTGGTTAATACTGACTGTTGGAAAGGATGTAATAAAAGAAAAAGCTCAACGTAATTCACACTGGAGTGGATATGAACAAGACTTTCCATCCCTTGCCTGCACTTGTTCAAAAAGGTTTTATTTATGCAAAACAAAGATTCTGCATTTGATATAATGTGATTGTGGTACTAAACTAGAAACTGATTGTAGTCGTGGAGAAATTAGAAAGATAAAAATAGAGAAATCAATACAGTCCATTAACCAATAATATTTAGTGCAGGCAACAGGTGACAACAGTTGGCTCCATTTATTTATCCAAAATTCATACGCCCTTGCGCTTCTTTACAATAAATGCTGGACACTCTTCTAGGTCAAAAGATATATGATTCAAATGCGGAAAGTGTAGTCCGAATAGTTCCACATGTTTGGTTATATCCACGGCCGACACTTTGTTTGCTGTCAAGTATCGCAGCGTGGGCAATCGCAATACTAGATAACTTATCAACGCCGGAGTCGGTTGCGTTGGGTAACTGTCGTTATTGTAATTTATAGACAGATTATTGATGGGTGCTGTAAACGACACGACTGTTTTGAGCATGTCGCCATTTACCTCAGGATTAGCGAGACTAAGTTCCGAGTCTTCCGTAGATATGTTGGTAAACTTTATATCAACAAGCTTGGTAAGCTTGGTTATAAATGCAACAACCATATCCGAGTTCATCACCATGCCAATTTGCAAATGCGTAATTGTCAGGGTTTTCAAGTCTTCAGGGTTCAGAGTCAGTGTCTTATCTAGACGCAGACAACCATGACGAGTAACTCGATTGCAGTCATACAAGTTTCTGAGCAGATTCTTCGTAGCTGACGCACTGCTCGTTGGGTTAAGCAGCGCAGTAACCATCAGCTTTTCAACCCGTTGCACTCCACACTTGTCTAGTACAGATAAAATGCCATATTGACCTATAATATTAATTGATTTCATACACGAAGGCAGCACTGCACATGCAAGCACCGGACAGTAGTTTCCGCCAAACAATACATGCAGAGTTTCCAAACATGGAAGTTTGAGTTTGGGCAAATTGGCATGCGCATCTTTGTCGGCAAACACGTTTGCAGCCCGCGGGTACTCGAGCAACAAGTTGCGGAGCTCAGGAAACGAAATAGTTGATGCGGGCTTCACTGCTGGAAGCGACTCGTCAACATTGCATGAAATGTTGTATATTCTCAATTGTTGTAGTTGACTTGCTGCAGCATACGCTGTGCTGTAGTTGGCAAAGTTGCCAAACGTCACGCTCAGACTAGTCAGCATGTTAAACGTTTGCAATGGAGGTGTGTCAATAACAATGCTGTAGTCACGGTCCAGATACCGCAATTGGTTAGAATAGTGTATTGCCAAATCGCCGAACCACTCATCTAAAACCTCACAGTGCACAGCACCCTGAAGAACAAGTTTGGATACACGAGGTAACAGCTTGCTGATTGTCTTGACATAAGGCTGCATTGAGGTCTGGTACCGGTTGATGTTGCGGTCGGCCATCAACCCAGAAAAATAGTTGAACCCAAAACACAAGTTTAACTCAATGACTTGGGGCCACTGCTTTAGGTACTTTTTCATTTCACCGCATATCAAATGCAAGCTCGTAACCGAATAGTAGTTTGCTTGTATGGTTATATGCACGGCTTTGACCTTGTCGAACATTTTCGTGGACTTTAGCAAGCGCACGTTGGTTGTCAACATATCCTTGGACAAGTTTTCGATACCACGATTGTTCATGCCAGTGTTGCTATTGTTGGGCGAGGCGCAATAAAAATAAGCGGTTTTATAGACCAAAGGGAGCGCTGCACGCCGCAGGCTTTGGCAGACTGAAAGCAGCCAAAGTTGGTTCTTTAGCAGCTCGACATTAACCCCGCTTGCACCAGCAGCAAAGTTGTAAATGTTTACTAGGATATCTTCGGGCAACGCTGAAAACTTCATTTAACAATACAAATAAGCAGAAGGGAGAAGAACAATAAGGACCTTGCAAACAATGCTTAAAACGGGGTCTGTAAGCCAAAGTCACACTCCGCTCAAAGAGGCGGAAAACGCCAAGACCAGATAGCCTTCCCAATATACATAATAAAAATGCAAAAGTGTTGAAAAAAAGAGTTGATGACTAGGATAAACAGTTCAACCACATTCTACCACCATGGTTTTATAAATTAATGGCTACATGTGCTGAGGCTCGAAGAAGTCTTGAAATTGTCCATTTGTGTGCATCGGCCGACGATTGATAAAAATAGAATTGTTGGGAATTCCCAATATAGCTCTTTGTCTTGGCTGGGACAATAAAAATAAAATAAAAATGCGGGTGGCGGACTGACGAGTTTTCATCCTCTCTTCCTTGTTATAAAGTATTTTTTATCTATATATTCTGTTATGAAAGTATCACGACTATATGCATTAACGGGCGTAGCGGCCATGTGTATGGTGGCAGTTGCTCAAGAAAGCAGTAACAAGCCGAGCAGCGATGACGTGTCTGTGGCTTCATCGAGTGATGAGCCACCGGCTAGTTCGGACCCACTGCCGAGCTCAGACCCGCAAAGCTCGGACCCACCACACAGCTCGGACCCACCCCCAAGTTCGGACCCACCCAGTTCGGACCCACCTAGTTCGGACCCGCCTAGCTCAGACCCGCCGACTAGCGATCCAAAGCCGACCGATGACCCAACCCCGACCGACGACCCAACGCCAACCGACGACGACACAACAACCATAACATCCCATACCACCATAACCACGCACTCTGAAACGCCAACATCAGACGAAACATCCGATAAGCCAACCTCTGATAAACCAACCTCCGACAAACCAACTTCTGATACGCCAACAACGGACAAGCCTACCGATAAACCGACCGACGCAACGTCAGAGCCCACAGACAGCGTTAGTGAGACATCGCCAGGCACAACGGCGCCAGCACAGCAAAAGTCTGGGAAAATATCGTCAGGGGCGATTGCCGGTATTGTGGTGGCAGCAGTGGTGGTGGCGATTGGCACAGCGATTGGGCTATTGTTTTGGCGGCGACACAGACAGAAGACGCAGTATGCGCAAAAGATCGATTACGCAGAGTTCCCTGACTACAACCCCTCGTCTACCACGCACAATGTGGCTACGAATGCCGCTCCGTCGTCGTCAGCTGTGGCCACGGCGTACCAGCCACGGTACCCGCCTGTTGCGCATGACCCAGGCCTATTGCGTGACCTGGACGAAGCATAGATGAGTCCCTCTTTTCCCCTATTCATACTGAACCTGTTTTACTAATACGAATCCATATTCCCCATATTTTCAATAACTATAAAAGAGAGCTAGAGTTTAAAAGAGAGCTAGAGCTTAAAAGAGAGCTAGAGCTTTGCGTGCGCACGGTTAATGACCTGGGCGTTGGACCATGGCTTCCATGGAATCAGGCGACTGGTCTGCATCATGTACGCACGGTACATTGGGTACTTTGCCCGCGATATCGACTCGGTCAGCTGCACTGACGCCCACATCAATGCGATCAGCAGGGCTGGTCCAGCCAACAAGTACACGTTATCTGAGCTGCCCAGATCAGTGCCCGTGGCCACGCTGCAGAACACGCACATAACCGCCCAAAACGCCTGCTCACACAATACGTTGGGATGACGGCTGTATCGCCACAGCCCCGTGTGCACAAACCCGGCCTGGGCCTCATTGTGAGTAAGCTCGTTCTGCTGCTTGCGCTGCCGGAACTCGTACATTTGTTGATCGGCCACTGCCTCCAGCGCCAACAGGGCTGCCATCAGCATAGCAAGCGATACTTCTGCACACGACCATTCGTCTGCTGCCATATTGCCTGTACTCTGGGCCACTGTGCCGGGATAGCGCACAAGACTGTGCAGCGGCACTGCTAGCAAGTACAAGAGTGACAGCTGGAACCCCGAGATAAACACAATGTTGACCAGCTCCCACACCGCCCACCGCACAGCCGAGCATTGTGGCAGAATGCGGTCAATAGCTGCGCGCACGTGTACCCAGCGGTAGTCCTCGGCTCCCACATCATAGTCGCCGCGCCGAATCGAGTTGTAGCACAACCGCATGCCCCATACTGTCACCAACACGACGCCGACAATTGCCTTGCACTGCGCTGCACATGCTGCACCTTCGTGCGCTGCAAAAAGTGACTCACGACTCTCGTACACCCATTGTGCAACCAGAACCACTGGGAACAGCGGCCACACTCGGTCAACTATCGAAAAGTTGCGCCGACCGCGTTGCCGGACAAACGTCAACAGCCATGTTGCGCACACCGTGCCCCAGAACAACTGCCGTGTGTGCGTGCTCGCTTCTGCGTATGGCAGCGCACTGGTTATTCGCTGCAGTCCCTGACACACAGACGCCAACGTCTGCAAAACACACGAACACATTGTTGTTATAAATTCAAATAAATAAACTTGGAGAATAGAGAAATGACGTGGATGAAAAAAGGTGCATGCCTCCCCTGATCCTGATCTTGAACAAATCTCCGTCAGATCGGTTACCGAAAACGTTTATTTATATTAGCTTGGCAAATGAATTAGCATCAAATCATTAATTGTGGAGCCTGTATTGGCTCTATTTAGCTGGTTGTGTTTGTGTACGTTAAACGGTACATGGGCCAATTGGCAGATACAAAATTTCTTGACCATTCCAATAGCAAATTCACCAATCACGATCAACGAAACTGTGTTCTGAAATAGCCACATTTGCTTCGTATTCTCCATTCATTTCTTCTTCTCCATATCACACATTTCAGTCCTTCAACATGCACGTTTTGTTCTACATAGCAACGGTGGCTCACATTGCGTGCGCAGCATCAAGTGGACCCAAGCCCAGTCCGTCCAATACATTTATTGACCCACTGTGTCCCACATTCGACCCACACAACTGGGGATGTTTTGGCACCGGGCCCTAGTAAACCCATTTATTCAAATAGCTAATAAACGTTAGTACGTGCAGGCAATATAATCATCCTGAGATATGCACTTTGTGCCTTGCGCACACAAGCGCACCGTGCCCCATTTTCCAAACAAACACGTGTCGAAACTGCCGTCTCCGGCGCAGCGCATCATTCCGGTACGACACACGCTGTTGTTTACCACAATGTTGCTGGGTGCTGCGTTTGCTGGGGCTGGGTCCATGGGCAGTCCAGACTCTTCGATTATGTGAATAGGTTGAGACTGGGGGTGGGATTCGCTGGTTGACGTGCTTGTTTCATCGGAACATTTTTGCTGTGATGGTGACAACGGGGATGATTGCGACGATGACAATGACGCTGGCAACGACGACAATGACAACGACGATGATGGCGCAGGCGGGGCCTCGGGAGCTGCAAGCGCGGGCTGGTTAAGGGCAATTGAATGCTCTTGCGCGCTATACGACTGTTGGTTGATCACGTCTTGGCCGCTCCACCACATTGACATATACTCCTCATTGCCCAGCTCGATATCTCGCTTACCGATATCCACATGCTGTGCATTGAGCGACTCGAATGACAATGAAATTGCACGGCCGGTGCTTGCAATAGTTGCTGGAACAGCGGCGCCATTCACAAGTGACGCAAATACTGCAAATGCCATAATTACGTTCATATTCTGCGGCAATAAACTTTTATTTTTTAGAAAAAGGAGCAGTCTGAAATGGAAATATATAAATTGTCGAAATCCTATAGTTTTTCCAAAAAATACCATTGATATTTGGTGATTGGTATTTATAAATATACGCAATGCCATTTAGTTTTATTCAAGATGAACAAATACTCGGTATTTCGGCAATACTCCGCAGTAACTGCGCGTTTTGCCACACATAATTATACGGCATACAGAAATATATGCATATTTGTAAGCTGGTAAATTGGACGTATGCACGCAAACTAGCCACATACATCGTCAATAATTATTCACCGTTTTTATTTTGGCGATTTGTGATTAACATGTATTAACCTAGTGGATTAAACAAAGTGGGGCTATGGAATTGCAATTCCCAATTAAAGGTTTAAACATGTAAATATAAACACCTTAACACACAACCTTTTGTTTACAGCTCATCATGGACATGTTCCTTGACCGGATGCTCCTCAACAACCTCGCCATCAACAACCTCGCCATCACCACTTGAAGGCAACTTGCACGCAAACGGACCAGTCATAACCGCCCGGTACTCACACTTTTCTGGCTCCTTCACCTCAACCAGCTCCACCACACTCGCACACTCAAACGCAACAGTAATCGACCTTTCCGGACCATTCCAGCATTTTGCTCCGTTGCGGTAGTTGAGCTCCCGATTTTGCCCAAACCCTATAAAAGTGCCCAAGTTCTGGCGCGCATTGTTTTTGTTCTCGATCTGAGCAGCACGGTCCAACAAACACACTTCGTATGTGTATTCGCCAGTATCCAACGAATAACATTGTTTGTATAGCGAGAGGAACTCGTCGTGCGGACCCAGGTCTTTTTCCTCGAGCAGCTCGCGAAGGTTGCTCACTTCGTTGGTCAGGCGTGTTTTTTCGTTCTGGATTTCCCAAAACTGCGAACGCGCATCGGCCACCTGTTTCTCCAGATCTTCAGTTGCTTGCCCCTCGTCTTCGCCATCAGAGTTCAGCGCTGACTCATCGGCCGGAGCTATGGCCTCAACCAACGGCTTCGCCTCATCGAACTTGCTCTTCAACTCGCCAATATTTGCTGCCTCATGGCGTGCACTAACATCCGACATTTCCCGCTCCCGCGCAGTCTCAAAATCAGCCAGTGCCACGACAGCGCCCTTGACTGCCAAGTCATGGTAGTTACGGTTATACGCTTGCAGATCCCGCATCCACCCCAACAACACCGATATATCATCGTTAACCGTTCGTAGCTCGTTCTCCGCTATATCCACCGCTCCCATACACAACACCAATGATGCATCGTCTTCTTCGCTGTCTCGGTCCATTAACAGCTCCCGCTCTTTGCGCGATTTGCTGTCTTCGTCCGCATACGCCTGAGCAGCCTCTTCCATATATGGCAACGCCTCAGCGTACTCACCATACTCGCGCACTACTTTGGCCACCACCTCATCATTGAACTCGACGTTGTGGCCATCACGCACTGCTTTGAGCAGCTGGATCAAGGTGTCGCGGTGCGCACGCAATATGTGGAGCTGAGCGGCCAGTTCTTTGCGGTACTGGACAATGGGCTCGAGGTACTCTGTGGTCAGTTGCTGCATCGTATTGGCGTTGTTTGTCTCGTGATCGCGCTGAATCTGCTCGAGCTCATTTTTGTGCGCCTCGGCTACCGAGTACTCCTGTTCAGTTTTGGCAAGCTCTGTGCACTTGTGCTCGAGCTCCGCAGACTTTGTCTGCCGCAGCTCACGACCACTTGCGATGAGCTCTTGCAGCTTGCGTGCGCCAGATTTGTTTGTTTGCGCAAGCTTTTCTTCTTCGTCGCGGCGCTTGGCGCCGATTTCAGCGCATTTGTCGGGACACTTTATGGGACTGTCCCACTCGTCCGATCCATCGCAGCAGACGTCGTAGTCGCACACGCCGTCGTTGACTCGCGATGCACTTAGTGAGCCGGGCGTATGGCCTGTGTTTGCACAGTAGAACGTTCCGTTTGTGCAAGCTGATGTTCCGGGCTCGTCCGACCCATCCGTGCAGTCGCAGTAGTCGTCATTGACACGGGCAAACGGAATGCGCTGGCTGCCGTCCAAGCACTCGAACATATTGTCGGAGCTGGGCACATACTTTTCGGCCAGCCGTGGGTCGAGCCCGCGAATCTCCGCCGACTTGGCCCGAATGAGCCCGGCCTGAGAGTACAGAAATAGCAACTGCGAAACCAATCCAACACGCATTTTAAAGTATAAAACAGAGAACGAGAGATAGAAAGAGACAACCCTAGTTTTGTTGATGGTCTAAAATATATTTTTTACAAGAAAAAGCCAGGGGTTATAAGCGGCTGCTTTGGGCTGTGGTTGCTGCGGCATCGGACTGCTGGCGAGGCATGTGGAACGAGTGGCCTGGATGTTGCTGAATCGGGCGATGCGGCGACCGGATGCCAGGGTTGGCGTGACGCAGTTGCCGATCGTTGGCCAATTGGTGTTGCTGGCTGTTGCCTGAAGCAATAGATATTCCTTTGCTAGCCTGCTGATGCTGCTGGCTGTTGCCTGAAGCAACTGATATTCCTTTGCTAGCCTGCTGATGCTGCTTGCTTGTGCTCGTAGCAGATATCCCATTGCTTGCACCTGGTATCCCACTGCTCGTGCTCAAAGCAACCGGCTTTCCATTGCTGCCAGCCATCGGTGCTGCATGGTTGGGCTTCTTGGTGCTCGAGCGGTTGCGCTTCTTAATAACGTTGGTCTTGAGACTGAGCGGCCGTGTCACTCCGTGCAGCTTAAAGAACAGCCCGCATGCGTTGCACAGCGGCTTTCCCTCCGGATCACGCCGCCACAGCGGAGTAGTCGTTGTCGAGCAGTTTGTGCAAATGAGCGGATGCCCGTTGCTGTTGTTGCCGTTCTTCGCATCAGCCAGTGCGGGCTTGGACTTTTCCACAAAGTCTCGGCGTACGCTGTGCGTGGGTGCTGGACCGTCGTGGTCTTTGGCATCGGTGCTGGCAGTCCGAGCCCGCTTGGGCGCTGCACTCGGGGGATTGGCGCGGGCTTCGGCTGCGCTCTCGCGGCTGCGCTTTGCAAGCACTGGTGTGTGGTCTGGACTGGATTGCTTCGTGCATGGCAGGTCGATGGCGCTGGGGTCGATGGTGCGCGGAACGTTGTCGGTGGCGCCCATTCCGTACATTGACGACGACGCTGTGACGTCAGCCAGCGTAGCCGAGCGTGGAAGCGCCGATGTGCTTTCGGCTGCCGACGCCGCAGCTTTGCTGGCCAGCTGGCTAAAGTACAGCATCTGCAGCGCCTCGGTGCTCGGGCTGACATTGCTGCTCGAGCGCCGGAGCGTCTGCGGTGCGCTGTGATTGGCTGCTGACTGTGACTGTTGTTCCGCCTGCGGGTGCAGGGCTGACAGCGAGCTAAAGATAGTGCTCTGCTGACCCGCACCTGACGTGCCTGCATGCTCTGGCTCGACTGCCTGCGCGCCCAAATGCATCGATGCTGCGGCGGTGGACAGCTGCTGGCGAGCCAAGTGCGACGCCAGCGCTGCGGCAGCCGATGGATTGAGTCCGTGCGCTGGATTGAGTCCGTGTGCCGACGGCGGCTGGCTGTGTGCTGACATTTGCGTGGCAGCAGAGGGCAGCGAAATAGACGGCGCAGGGCCAGTCAGGCCAAATGCGCTGTAAAAGGCCGCGGTGATCGGATCAGAGTCAAGAAGCGGGCCCTGGCCGCTGCCGGGCAGCATCAGCGGATTGGTGTTGGGAATGGCAGTCAGCGACGCTGCCGACAGCGACTGCGAGACCAAAGGCGGCATTCCCAGCCCCGAGAACTGCCCGGAGCCAGTAAGGAACGGGCTGAGTGCTGTGCCAGAAAGGCCCATGGGATTAGCAAGCAAATCCGAATCAAGAAGCAGCCCGCCGCTGACGGCAGTTGGCGCCGGAATAAACGCATGCTGCCGATCGCTCGAATGGCTGCTGTGCCGTTGCGCCGTGGCGGTGGCAGCCGGAATGGGCGACGCTGTGACTGTTGCGCCCAGCCGCACTCGTGTATCAATCGATGCTGAGCGCTGCTGCTGACTGTGCTGCTGCTGCTGGCGCTTGACGTGCATGCGCAGGAAGCGCGTAAAGCCGCCGTCGTCAAAGTACAGGCCGCTGGCTGCCGATGACGACAGCATGTTTGGGTCGACATAAAACATGTTGCTGTGTTCGTCATCGTCCGACTCGTTGTGCACGGCCTCCTGCTTCTGTGCTGTGTCGCCTGCTCGCTGTGCCGACGACGCGCATCGGCTGCTGTTGCTGCTTGCTTCTGATTCGTCGTCGTCGGCCGATGATGATGCTTCTGTGTCCATTGCGTCACTGCTGTTGTCGCTGCCCTCGCTGGAGGTCCGGATGCCAGCTGCTACACGGCCTGCAAGCTGCGGCTGTGTGCTTCTGTCATCGGCTGCAGCTGGCGTCGCTCCCAGCCGCAGGTCGCGCTGCTGAAAGTCGTCCAGCAGAAACAGGGCGTTGCCCGGCGCAAATATCGATGCATCGGCAAACAGCGTTTCCGAAGTGCCCACCGAGAACGTTTCGGGCATGTCGCTCGACGACACCACAAACGACTCGGGATCGGGCACTGAATCGACCTCGTCAAAGTCGGTGCCAGCCACGTCGTCGTCGCTGTCGTCGTCCATTGCCACTGCCGCCGGCAGAACGTGCTGGTGCTTGCGCACTGCTGCGGGGTCGGCGTCGCGCATCTGCGAAATCAGGGCATATGCGATGTCGGCAGCCGGCTGGTGCACGGCCGAGCTCGAGGCGGCAGCGAGTAGCGCGCCCTGCAGATCTAGAAACATATGGGCAGAATATTCACAGAGTGGGATGTGAGACAGGGAGAAATCGATCGAGGGGACAAAAGGGAGCGTTCAAGCAGTTGCTGGAAATAAAAGGTGGGGCTGGGTCTGGGCCCAGAACAGAAACAAAATAGGGGTTGGGGGAGCCAAAGTGTCACCAGCGACGGTGCATGTCAAGCGGGAGAGCAGGCAGGAGCCGAGGAGACGCAGTCGCAAAGAGGCGCTGGCTGCAAAAGAAAGAGTGGGAATGGAAGAGAAGAGTGCATAAGCGCCGCTTGACTTTTGCGCACGGCTGAAACCAGGCCTTTAAGGGACAGTCTGGGTGCGTGGGTTGCTGTGGAGTGGCAAATTGGGGAACGATGCTGCCCCCGCTTGGGAACTTTTAGCGCGGTGCGGAGAATGGCTCCGATTCAGCTGGCGGAATCGGCCCCAAAGCGCTCAGGCGGGCCGGGCTGGGCCTGTTGCGCCCGAACGGCGAAAGCACACGCCCAGAGCGGCATATGAATTGCGCGCTCACGGACCTTGTGCGGGCATCCGCGATCGACACAGATTCCACCAACCACAGCCCGCCAAGCTGAAATGCGCTCGCCCGCCCCATCCACCGTCACAGCCCTCACGCCATTTTCACTTTCTGTGCCAGAATCAAATATGCATGTCTTCACGTGTACACCTGCTTACCTTTGCTTCCGTCTGCCGCCGATGCCGCATTTGTGAGCTTGTGCCCTGCCGTGGCCTGAGCTTCGTTTGTGAGCTTGTGCCCTGCCGTGGCCTGAGCTTCGTTTGTGAGCTTGTGCGCTTCGTTTGTGAGCTTGTGCCCTGCCATCGCATGCGCTTCGCTTGTGACGCTGGGCGCCGCCGTGGCCTGTGCTTCGTGCGGCCAGTGCGGCAGCAGCGAGTTGGGCGACAAAAACAGGTCTAGATCTGCTGCTGTTGTGCCCAGGCGGGGCTGTCTCTCTGCGCTTCCTAAAATATTCGCACTTTTGCTGCTATCCACACTTCCACCGCTGTCCGCATGCGCACTTGCGGAAGCCCGCGCATCAATAAGCTGTGTGTCAAACATGGCCACATGCTGTGACTGCTGAGCCATAAACGGCAGCTCGCCAATTTCATTAGTGCTCTGCCGCACATTGACGCCTGCCGCCCTGTGCAATTGTTCATCTGCGCCGTCAGTTGTGCGCTGCAGCGGCCACATGCTGTTCCCGGCCGAGCGGCTGCTGTTGGCCAGCCAGAGCAGCGATGCGTCGAGCGGCATGTTCCAGAATTCCAGTGGCCGCGCAAGCTCAAGGTCTACGTCCATATCTGTCGCATGTCTGTCTTGTGTTGCTACTGCTTCTTGGTGTGGCTGCAGAGCGGCTGTTCCCAGCGATGCCATCTGCCCCGCCTCGGTACCGACAGTTGTGTGCGACAGCCGCCGGTCCCGATCTGACCCTGCCGTCTGCGGCGTCGGCAGCGGCGGGTACCCGTAGTTTGTCAGATCCAGATCGGCCTCCCGTGCTGCCGCCGGCCCTGCGCCGCCAAACAGATCGCTGCTGCCTGCGGCTGGTTTCTGACACTCCACCGGTCCTCTGGTCAATCCATGCCCTGCCATATTCCAGTTGATCATTGTGCTGCGCTCGCTCTCGGTACTCTAACAAAAATTAAATATAACAGAGTCAACCAAGAAATCCCGAAATGAACACGGACAGGTTACTGTTCGTTTTAGTCGGCTTGCCCAAAGTGTGCAATAAATGGAACGAAGGGGAAATTGTTGCCTTTTAAGGAAAGTGCTGGCTGTGCTGGAAGAAATGACTGCTGGAAGAAATGGCTGGCGCTTCCAAAGAGAACGCTTTTCTATGCCACACGGAATTTTAGACATTCAGCTTTTCCCAGCTGTCTTTCCTCCATCCGTGCACACGTACAGCCCTGTACCAGCCAATGCACGAGCACAACCTGTTATTTGTAAGAATTTCGCCACTGTACCTTTTTGTGCCCAGTTCGATGCTGGTTGTTCATGCGCCAGAGAATGTTGCGCACACGTGTCCCGTTTGGCAACAACGCCTCTGATTTGCTGTACAGCCTCCACAGCTGCTCCTCGTCCAGCCCTGTCTGCGTCCCTGCCTTTGCCTGGGTCCCTGGCTTTGCCGCTTCACGCTGCAACAGGTCCACTGTGCGCAGCGACCGCAATGTCAGGTCCACGGGCGGCCCGTGCCTTTGTACTATATTTGCGTGCATGATATTCGCCGCCCCATTAATAATTAATGCGCGCATACAGTTGACCACCGGCTGATCTAGCTCCGTAGCAGCTCATTGCCCGAACTTACCTTCGTTCATCGAATGAATCAAGTCGCCAAACCCGCTGCCCAGCAGCCGCTGCATGTTACCCAGCGTCTCGGGTGATTCCCGGAACGCTGTCTGCGGCCACGATGAATTAACTGTCGTGCTGGTGCTCAGCGACCGCGCGTCAGTGTGCCTGCCTGCCTGTTCAAGCGGGTTCATAGTCACACCCTGGGCGGATAAATAGTAGTAGTATCAATGGAAAAATACGTTGTCAGCCTCCCTGTTTTGAAAACTGTACACTCTGTTTCTCCCTCGCGCGCTTTTTGTTCTCTGTGCGTAGCTGTGCCGCTGGACAAGCCAATATTAAATAATAGAATACAAACCAAACTGCAAATTGCAAGAAAGAGAATTGAAAAAAGGAAGAGGTCTACCAAGCTCAACGTTGAACAAGCAGGCAGAAAACACAATGTGACTGCAGACGAGTAATCAAAAGAAAGGTCATGTGTACGCTGTTTTAAGGGGAAATCTCGCAGAAGGAAAAATTAAAGCAAAGCGCGTTTATGGACATTTCCCGAACCATTTATTCTTATAGTCTGCGCTAATGGCGTAGACTGAATGCTAGCATCGCAAAAACGTATAAATCACGATGTTCCTTTAATGGCGTTCACCAGCCAGTCGAGTCCTTCGTCCAAGCCCTCGCCCTTGAGCGCACTTGTTTTGTAGATGCCCCACTGTCGGTTCTTCAGGCGCGGCAGCCCCAGCGACTCCGACACTTCGGCTGCACTCATCGCGCCTTTCATGTCCTGTTTGTTGGCAAACACAAGCAGCACCGAGTCGCGCAGCTCCTCCTCCTCGAGCATCGCCGCCAGCTCGTCGCGCGACGTGGTTATTCGGTCGCGGTCGCAGCTGTCGACCACGTAAATCACTGCATCTGTGTTTGCATAGTAGCACCGCCAGTACGGCCGAATGTTCGTTTGCCCGCCCAAGTCCCAGACCTGGAACTTGATGTTCTTGTATGTGACTGTTTCCACGTTGAACCCAATTGTCGGAATGGTTGATACCACGTCGCCTATTTGCATGCGGTACAGAATTGTCGTTTTGCCTGCGCCGTCCAGCCCGAGAATAAGGATCCGCACCTCTTTGTCGCCAAACACGAGCTGATTGAACAGCTTGCTAAAGTAATGCCCTACAGCCCGTTGCAAAGTTAAATATTGCAAATGCATTAGCGCACCATCTGATTGTCTGGCGATTCAGGAGCCACAAAGCAACCTACCCATGTTTCGCCGCGGTTAGTACCTCCTTGGCGCCCACTTAATGTACAGATAAAGAAAAGTGCTAAAAGATGAAAAGGACAAACGTCGAACAATTGCAATTGAAAAGGAATTTTAGGACTGAATGGCTTCAACTCCACGTCATGATCAAATCAAATAAATTGTTTATTTTTGTTCATAGCAACGGCTGCTCAAAGAATGACATCTGCTCCTCATCGCCCGTCAGCGACGCCAGCTTAAAGTCCTTGACTTCCTTGGCGTAGTACTTGATGAGCGCGTCCTTGACTGCCCGCTGCTCGCCCATTTTGAGCGAACTGCCGTAGCCCATGCCGATCATCTTGACACCGCTAAACATGCCAACGATAAACACCGGCGACGACGTAAAGCGCCCAGTCTCCTTCATCAGGCGCGCAATCGGCATCTGCATGCCCTTCTGCCTGGTCAGCGCAGCCAGCAACAGCTTTGGGTTCTTCATCTGCACAACTGCTTCAACGTCCACAGTCCGCGTCAGCAAATGCTGGGCAACAAACTTTTTGGCTGCGGCAGCGCCCTGGTCCTGATAGATCGCGCCCACAAGCGCCTGCACGCTTTTGCCCAGCACCTTGGTCTGTCCGACATGCGGCGCCTCCTTGACAGCCGACTCCCACCGCATCGCTGGCAGCATGCCAAAGTGCTTGGCCACCTCGGCCAGGCTGGCCAGCCCAAAGTTTGCGTGCTGCATGTCCTGCAGCATCTCCACCGTCATATTCGGGAACTTGGCCGCCAGGAACTCGCCTACATACAAGTTCAGCACGCGCTTGCCCACCCACTGCATCCGGTCGTTTGACGCCAGCCGTCCCTGCTCGAACGACCGATGCGTGCACACCTGCTCCATAATCGCTGGATTGCTAAACGTAATGTTCAGCCGCGCCTCAAGTGCAGAGTATGTCGATGGACTGATGTGTCTGGTGCTGCCCTTGGCCGCTGTGCTGTCGCTGGCCATCCCGCGCGCCACGCCCGCAAAGAACGCCCGCCGCCCTGCCTTTAGCGCTGATACCGAGGATAACATTGTGTTCTGAATATGCAGCTGTGGGCTGTTTGTTAGAGTCTATAGTTACGCCTCAAAAGTCCCTTCCGGAGGGGAGCACGCTGCACTTGTTTGGAGTCTGTCGCGAATTATGCGATGCGTGATTTAAAAAAAAGTGGAAAAAGAAACAGCTAGAGGTTTAACAGAAACAATCGATGATAACACAAAAAAATTTAGGAAAACCTAAAAATGTAATCACCACCGAATCAGATCATGCGGAGAGCGCGCTGTTGACAGCTTCCCATACCGCCTGGCGATCATTGTCCCACCCTGCGCCGACTGCTGAAGTGCAGTACTCCTGGAACGACGCAACGTCGCCGTCCTTGAGCTTGCCAGTGCTGTGGTACTCGGGCGCCTGCGTCGTCAGGTACCAGAACGCTGACCCAAAGCTGTCGTCGTCGCCCAGCACCATGGCTCGCACATTGTTCATGGTCGAGTCGTCCGTCGCACTCTCCCATGCGTCCTGCACCTTGTCCAGATATAGTGACTTTGCATACTTGTAGATGAACGGATACATAAACATAGCCTTGGTGCCTTGTCCAGCCCGTCCCGGGAACTGGTTGACGTTGTACTGCCAGCTACCCGACTCGAACGCCATCAACGCAATCATCGCCACAACCTCTCCACGCTCGGTAACGCCGTACTTTTGCGCTGCATTGTTTAGTGCCACGAGTGCCCGCTCGTTGTTGGCACAGTCTTTGTCGCTGGCTGTTTTGCATTTTCCGCCGCCCTTGCCCGCGGGAACTGCCGCATCCAGCTGTGCTGCAGTTATCTGGTACACACCCGATGGCGTAGTGGTCGGCTCCGTGGTCTCGGCTTCCGTATCGGAAGTCTCTGACGCGACATCTGAAGTCTCTGGCGCAGACGATGTTGCATAGTCTGACGACGGAGCTGGCGCCGTAGTGTAATCCGAAGACAGAGCTGGCGCGGTATATTCATTAGATGATGATGCGGGCTCGACATCATCGCTCGAGGATGGAGCCGGTTCAGTAGCGTAATCCGAAGAAGGAACAGCGGAATAGTCCGAGGATGGAACAGCGGAATAGTCCGAGGATGGAACAGCGGAATAGTCTGAAGAGGAGGCAGCAGAATAGTCCGGAGTCGGAGACGGAATGCACTTGGCAAAACCAGTCTGCACAAGCGCGCTCAAACCAAGAACAACAGAAACCTTCATCGTAAAGTTGTTAGTGAATAGAATGCCAGCTTCTAGTGAGGTCGAAAGTATGAAAGATGGAAAGATGGATGTAAATATGTTCTTCGTCGCCCAACCCACCTTTATACAAGTTCCACTACATGATCGACAGCCTGTTCTGCCAATCCTCATCTTTGTATGTTGCTCAGTCTTTTCTCACATGTGGTCTATTCCATTTTTGAAATAGACATAAAGGTGCATGTGTTTATCATTTGACAACGCTGGTCTTGTTTGCAGTGTAAATGATTTAAACATCTTACAACTAAATGTAAATGTCACAAATGCTATTTAGTACAAAGCCGCATCCACGCTCTTCCAAATCTGGGCACGCTGATCGTCCCAAGTCGTGTGCACGCCGCCCTCTATATACGCTTTAAAGTCGTCTATATTTCCGCTGCGCAGCTTATTTGTATTGCCGTGATATTCCTTGGCTACCGTTGTCAGATACCAGAATGCCGCGCCAAAGCTGTCGTTGTTGTTCAGCACCAGCGCGCGCACGCCGTTCAGCACATCAGTCGACTCGGAGTTGGCTGAGCTGGCTGCCACCTTATCCGGGTACAGCGCCTGCGCGTACGTGTGGATAAAGTTGTACATCAGCATGGCTCGTGTGCCCTGCCCTGGTCGGCCTGGAAAGTGGTTGGTGTTGTACTCCCAACTGGCTGACTCATATGCCATAAGCGAAATAAGTGCCACCACCTCGCCACGCTGTTTGACATTGTACTTTGCCATAGCGTTGGTAATTGCCTTGGCCGCATTGTCGTTTATCGCGCACTCTGACTGGTCAGCAACCGATGCGCATCCATTGGACCCTGCACGAGTGGGAATCGCTCTGTCCAGCTGTGCAGTTGTCACTTGTGTAAGGGTGTCAGCGCCCACACACACTTGGGCCAGAGACAAAACAAGGCCCGACACACCTAATGCAAATGGAATCTTCATGGCTATTCAACTAAAACAAAACAGGGATGCAGAAATAATGGTCAAGAAGAAAAGAATAAACCACACAGCTTTGAGTGTGGTCTCTTTCTTTTGCCCGCTCTTTATTTATATGGCATTGAGCGCTGTACACGAGGGACTGAGAATATTGAGCCGACAATTGCTTCAATCTAAATACGGGGATGCTCGGCACATGCGTGAACAGCAGAGACAATTGTCTATGAAGCTAATTTTAGAGTACAATTGATTACAGAAGCAAAAAAAAAGATGTGTTTCTTGCGCCACGAGTTTTAAAAGCGGAATAGTTAGAATTTACTCGCTGAATATGAAAGACTGACATAATTACAACAGGATATGCTGAAAGCTGCATTTTGACAACCAGAGGCAAATGATGTGTATTTGCCACTAGTTTATTTATAGTAGAAATCTATATATGTTTTTGGCTTGAAAAGCTCGCGACAACACTCGACAGCTACCCGCTAGTGTCAAATATTCGCAACCCCAAATTAAGAAATAATTGGCTTTTTAAGTAATTAACCCATTATTTGTCACCCAAACATGCAATCACATTTGTTATTCAAACATTCACCAGCAAAAAAAACATTAAAACATCATTGTTCTTCTTTTCTAAACATACTCACATATATTTCTCATGAGCAGCAACGCAAATACGATTGACCTTTACGCACAGCTGCCCAAAAATGTGAAATCCAAATCAGGGGCGCCAACGGACGTTCCAATGGATCCTGCTACTGGCAAATTTACACCTGCTTTTATTGAACGCGTTATAGACACAGAAAAAAGCGATGTAAACGCCAAAGTTGCTTATACAGACCGCGTTAAAGGACGTATGCTTCTTCTTACCAACCCGTTTAAAGACAAAACATCAAAGCTGGACAAAATTGGCGAATCTGGTATTGGCAAGAAGAGCGGTCGCAAAAAGATTACTGCCAAAGAGAAACGCCAATTGAAAATATACGATATTCCCGAAGAGACCCGTCGCTACGAGTTGTTTCTTCCGCTTCACAGATTATGGACAAAGTACATCAACTCGCTCTTTGGCGACAGAGATATTGCCAGCCAGTTGGCCGATGCAAAGCAACAGCAACAGGCGCTAGGACGGCTGATTAAGGCTGACTTGCATGGCGCCAAACTGGCAGTTGAGCGCTCGAAATGCCCAAACTTTGTCGGTATCTCGGGAATTGTAGCCCAAGAAACGAAAAACGCCTTTAAATTAATAACTCCAGACGATCGGCTGGTTGTTGTGCCAAAGACCCGATGTGTCTTTGCTCTCGAGCTTTCTTCAGACTCTCAGTGCTTGATATATGGCGACCAGTTTATGTATCGAGCCAGCGAGCGTTCTGCAAAAAAGTTTAAACCAAAACCAACTGTTGATTTATAATTTTTTTAAAGTAAATAGTGTTCTTTGTTCTGAATGCTAATTCGAATGGGTAAAGATAGATAATAATTTGAAATAACTAATACTAAAACTCCTCCAAGACCCAATTGTCATCAATGCGCGGTCCACGACGGAGCTGCCAGGCAGGAAAGTACTGGTCGTTGGTGCGAAATGATTTTACTACATCCTCACCATTCAACATGACAATATGAATAATGACATCGCGGCCTGGGATAGTCCCACTACTCATCTTCTCATTTCTAGCCACTCGCTTGTTAAACTCGGCCAGGTTTGGGTCTCTGACGAGCTTGGCAACGCGCACCACGTCATCAAGAGTGTTAATGGGGTTTTTGGAGATCTCGGACACAAACATCTTCAGATGGAATGACTCCATGGCAATGGGCGAGCCATCGGTAAAGGTAAATACGTAAACGTTTGACACAGGGCGTGTAGCCTGCTGAAGCACAGTGTGGTAGGGCTGTTGGAAATACATGCCAGCCCAGTAAACAATATGGTTCGTGTTGGCGCCTTGAAACGGCGTGGTTGGTATGGAGAGAACAAGCTCACGGCCCTGCCGAATAATAGTCAACTGTACCAAGTCGCAGTCAAAGCACGCAACGTCGTCAATATGCTCAACATTGCGTCCATTTATTTGAAGCACGATATCGCCAATTTCCAGCGATACCATGTCTGCTGGCCGAATATGCAATATACGACAAACTTTGAGGACCGAGCGTGTCTCTGGAGCAGAGTGTAGAATATCTTGCAAGCGGTGAGCACTTACTCCAAACGCACGAGCGGTGGCCAATGGCAGGCAGCTAAACTCGACATCCAGCACACGCACAGAGTTTGGAACAATGTCAGAAGCACGCAGCTGTGACAGTGCAGGCAGTACCAGGGCAATGTCAAAGCCAAAGTACTTGTTGGTGTATGTACAGTGGAAGCATTCTGGAAGCGACAGCAACACGCCTCTGACTTGGTCATTGACACACACTACACCAATGTTGTACTCCATCGGGGTTGGAGTCGGTGACAGCAAAAATTTTTCAGTGTTAATAAACACTTGGTCGAGGCATGACTCACACGGGGTTGTGGTTAGCAGCTGGCGTCCCGATACGGTGGCTGCACATTGTTTTAGTTGAGAATTGGTGCCCGCGAATACAGTAACAGGGTCGCCCACACCGAGACGTCTGTCAGGCTTGAGTAGACCCAGATCTGGTATAATGTCAGCGAGCAGTGCCGGATCGTACTTTACAAACGCAACAGGATACAGCGGATGAATGTACGCCAACGTTGCATTTGCTCGAGCCGATCCGAACGTTGCACTGATATTGCTGGTCGGATTTGGCAGCAGCCGGGTGCTGCACAGCACCAGACCGCGTTTTGGATCAACTACCAGCCCAGTGCCACTTCTTCCAATAGCGTACTGGCCGTCGGCAGGACACACAGGTCGGGTCTCAATCCACACCATGCATTGCTGAACGCGGCTTGCAAAGCTGTCATCGGCAGTGCTAGTTAGATTCGCATAGTCAACTGATAATGCAGGGCCTAATTTAGGCTCAGGAGCACCAATCAGTCCGTACACTGGTTCAACCGCCCAGAACCCAGTTGCAATGCTACGTGTATACATCAAAATAGGTGCAGTGACTTGCGGGAAATATGTGACAAACATTGCTTCATCGCGTGGGTCGTGAAAGTCCTTAACCGTGACTACCAGCGGTTGGCCGCGATGAACACTACGAAGCACCTGTATCAGCGCATTCAAGTTGGGCGTAATCTGGTAGTTAATTGCGTGTATGACTTTACGCTGGCCAGTCTCATGGCTCGGGAACAGACTAGTCGCGTCCATGCTGATTTTGACTCCAGTAACAGGTGCTGAGCCGCTGGCAGCCTCCTGGAATGAAAGGTCGTGCAGGTAGCAATTACCTAAATTCAACGTGCGTGTTGGCATAATCTCATACAAGTCTTGCACCATAGCGTGTACTGTTATGAACTGGCTCTTGCGGAATACACGCATGCTAATGCTGCAACCAATCTCGGCGTCAATTATGCCAAACAGCTCTGGGAATCCGGGAACTGCTGCACCGTTAACGCCTATCATAATATCGCCGACCTGCAGCACGCCATCAGCTGGCCCATTAGGTACAACCTTGTGCACTATCAAGACGCCAGTCGACTCGTCTGCACACACACCTTCGCTAGCCGCTGCCGCTGCCTCCAAGCCCAACCGCTCTGCCTGCACATGCGTCATGTGTCGAAATACCGCCTGCAGTGTACCACGGGGCGGTATTTCGCCACGGCGAATATAGTCAAACGCATACTTTACTGGCTGTAGAGGCATCATATAATTAGAAGCAGCTCTGTTTCCACCAGCTTTAATCGCCACTGCGTCACCGGCAATGTCGACAACTGGCGACCCTGACGATCCACCCTCAGATGTCGTCGATGCTTGATAGTAAAACGTATTGATGTCGTTGTAAATTTTTTTCGGATTCCGGTCGTATACGGGTGCGTTGCGGTCCAGTTGCGACAGCTCGCCCTGGTGCACCGACATCTTCTCGTTGCTGTTGTTGCCTACAACACGTATTTCTAGCCCGCTATGTGCCTTTTCGGGTGCCAGCCGGATTGCTCTCGGTTCAATGCCTTTGAGCTCGGCAGGGTCGTAGCGAAAGAACGAAAAGTCGTGCTCGGGGTCGTAGTATGTCGGCTGCAGAAACACTTCCTGGTTGTCAAAAAATGTTGCCTTGTGGGAGGACGGACCAGGGCCCATTACATGCCTGTTTGATAAGATAATGCCCTGGTCAGCATCTACAACAAATCCAGTAGCGTAGCCTATCGAATTGGACTCGGTGTCAAACGGAATCGGGAAGCTGATGCTAATGGACACAACCGATGCACGCAGTCTATCTTGAAGCGTGTTCCAGCTATACTTGTTAGGGTTATCCTCGTTTGCGCCTGAAGATACGGTCATTTTCACAGTATTTGAATAACAAAATAGATGTTGGACAGGAAAGATGTGAAGAAACAAATGGAGTTTAAATATGTCCAACATAGATTTTGACAGTAAGCGGCGGTGCCTATGCAATGCAGGATATTTGACATCCTACACAATCACTACGGCGGCTCAAAGCAAGTTTATGTGCGCTTGCAGATTGTGGAGACGAGTTTGAAATATTCACATATATCATGTCGGGTCATGCCAGGGTGTAGGAGTGTTGAATTTCAGACATATTCTATTTAGCTTGAGGGAAACAGGAACTGTCCCTACTCGTTTCCAGCGGGGGCAGCCAACTGAGGCTTCCAAGATTCGCAAGACTTCCAAGGCTCCCAAGACTCGCAAGACTCGCAAGACCACGACTCGTAAAACTCCCAAAGCTCCCAAGACTCCTAACACCCAACAAACCCAACATAATATTTCCGGCCTGTTAAAGCTGAACGACATGGTCGTTCTTTAGGGCTAACTCAAGCTCACCCGCCATAGTGAATAGGAAATATACAATGTGTATTTGCACTGCACTGAAAAATAAGAAAGAGAGAAATTAAATAGTGCTACGTACGCTTACTTTTTCTTAAAGTAAAAGTACAAGCACACAATGATAATGATAATGGCCAGAGGAACCAGAATACCGACCAGGATTGCTGTTGTGCGCGAGATGCCACCCGACTCTTGGTTATCATTGTTTGGTGAAGAGTCGGCACCCGAGACCGACGAGTCATCATCAGTTTGTGATTCGTCATCGCTGCTGTCGTCTGATGGGCTGTCTATTCCACCGTCGTCGGTGCCTAATTCGCTGTTGTCTGAGCCGGCAGCGCCTGTGCCAGATTCGTCGCTGCCTGAACCAGCAGAATCACTGGGGTCCAATGGTGCGAGGGTTTCAACGTCACTAGCAATGTCACTGCTGTTATCGGCATCAGAGCTGGCATCAGAGCTGGCATCAGAGCTGGCATCAGAGCTGGCAATATCCGAACCAGCAGTATCGCCACCAGAGCTGGCATTATCCGAATTGGCCGTATCGTCATCCGGATTGAAAGGAATTAGTGTTCCAATGTTGTTAACCACATCGTCGTCAGTATCATCTGTATTACCAGCGGTACTGTCAGCGGAGGTGTCTGACATATCTGACATATCTGACATATCTGACATATCTGACATATCTGACACATCCGTCATACCCGTCGTATCCGTCATATCGCTATCACTATCAGTACCAGCACCTGTAGTACCACTGGAAATAGAACCTCCATTAGACCCGTCGCTTGCCGTCTCACTGCCATCAGAGCAATCACCATCAACATACACAGTTTCCGTGCAATCGTAATCCCCAGTGTCCGTTGGCTCTACAGTTTCAGTGCATGGATATTCACTTGTATCTACCACGGTTTCATCGGTACACGAGGTGTCCAAGCCAGTCTCATCGCCACCATTGGTAAAGCTTGTCGGTGCGCTGGATGCTGGCTGGTTGCTGTATGTGGTGATAGTCACATAGCTGGTAATCTCAACGGTAGTAGTCGAGTAGTCGGGTACGCTGGGAATAATTCCGCTTGGCTGCACTGACTCTTGTTCACTGAGTGAGTTGTCAGATGTTGGCAAAGGCGTTTCAACGGTATCCAGTCCGGACTCGCCGTTACTATCGCTGTCACTGCCGCCATTATCCGTGGCAGTCTCGGTGGGCTCGCCATTGCTATTATCCGTGGCAGGCTCGGTGGGCTCGCTATCGCTATTATCCGTGGCAGGCTCAGTAGGATCGGTAATATTGGCCGAGGGCGATATGGTGGTTGACGAAGACATGATAATCGACACTGGCAGGTGCGCGTACAGATTACCGCCATACAGTTGCACCACAGGGAGCGGGTTCTCGGGCGGGTTCATCTTGTAGCTCTTGCTACCAATATTGTTGGCTTTCATTGCTTGGTCAGCATCCAACGACTTGCCCAATCCACTAGCTGCATCCAGACCCCAGGCCAAATAATTGCGCAGTATTGTGTAGTAATGGACCTTCTTGGACGACGAACACAATCCGTCGCCAAACACAACAGTGTGACTGTATATGGCCATAGGCGCAGTGCCCTGGTTGAGTACAGCGCCGTAGCTCATTCCGAAGGGAAGTTTGCACGAGGAAATAGGGTCGCCAGGTGCGATAGATCCTTGGTCGCAGATAAAGTCATTGCTGTTGGCTGCGTAAATCGGAGACGCTACGCTGCACAAATCTTGGCCCTCGTCAGTGACACGGCCCAAAAGTGGATCGTTCCATACAGGCCCATCTGTATCGGCGAGTACGCGGCGGAACAGCGCCCGGTCGTCCCATTTTGTCGTGTTGAGCGGCGCCTTGGGAGAGGCGATTTTGTCCGAATCGGTGGTAAACACCACCACTGCAACGTTGTTGGCCAATGACTGCGAGTCATAGTCTGGGTGGATAACCAGTCCCTCGACTGCAATAACTTCGGACTCTCCGGACCCGTGAGTAGCAACTTTCAAGTCATCGGTATATAGTGGCTGGTTGGCGTCGTTAAACAGACAATTGGCGGCGAGCAGACCGTGCTGCTTGCTGATAAATGCAATTTCGCAGGATGTTTGCTTGCCGGATATAAGCAGGACTCCGTCATTTAGAAAGTCGATAGGGGTGGAGTCGGATGTGTCTGCTTCAGCAACGCTGCTGGGTTTAGTCTTGGTAGCCTGCCCAATGCCCGACAAGGCAAGCAACGCCAGCACAGAATAAATGCACGCCCGCGGCAAAATCATGGTGGTATAAGAATATAAAAATCGTTAAAATGAATGTTAAATACGCATATAAAATAAAAAGTGTAAAATTTTGTATTACGCGCAGTTGCTATCTGAAAAACAAGAAAAACAAGAAGAGGAATGAGAAGAGTGAGAAAGGCTCCAAGTAGGCAGCAGAGAAGACTTACATTTTCGGGTCAAAGAAAAAGGGAGTTAAAAGACCACCTTTATTTAAAAGAAAGGGGAGACCGCGTCTTTTCTATTTCCTGAAAAAGACTAAATCTCCACCACCAGCAAGGGGAAACTAAAAAGAAAAAGCAGGGTGCATATTGTACAAGAACCTAGGCATTTCTTTGAACTGTTTTCTTTTGCCATGTCGCCAAAAGGGAATAATAGAAATAGGCCCGAGTTGTTCATTGAAGCGTTGGATACTATATCTTCAAAGTACATCATGCCAAGATATTTTTCTTAACAAAACAAAGCAAAAAGCGGGAGATTTCAATAATACGTAATGCAACGTTTATTCATTTCCAAAGCTTGGAGGCTATTTCGCGCAAAGGAGCGTTTGAAGACTTGATCCAATTCAACTCGATTAAGCACGCCAGTTTATGTAATAAACAGTTTTGGTAAAGCTGAAACAAACAATGGTGTGAATCCATCTCCGCACTTTGTGGAGATAGTTGTGGTAAATTCGATAGGCCACGAGGAGGCTGAGGTGTGGCTATCCTTTGAAAAAGAGTGGAGAATTGCGGAGATTAAGCATTGCAAGACTACGTGGTAGAGGTATTAGAACAACATGCAATGTATCAGAAAAAGTAAAGTTTGAGGTAAACTCCAACGGCACTTTAGCTCTGTCCTCCTTCTCTTGCGCTATCAGAAATTATATCTCTTTTATAGCATATACACTAACAATTACAAGCATAAACACCGTCGAAAAATATAGGCAGTTAAAAGTAGAGTAAGTATTATCAATAACAAATGCTTAATAGTAATATCGGCTAAACTGCATACGTTGTTATTTTAATGGCATAGCGGAAATGGGTCTTTTTGGATCGTCTAAAAAGGACAAAAAGGCCGAAGAAGCGGCTAATGTCAGCGGCAGCATTAGTGGAAGCATGCCGTTGTACGGACTTCGTCGGGTGGCTGCTGGAGCAGGGACCAGCGCAGATCCTGACCAAGCATCGGTGCATTTTCGAGGCACTATAGCTGAAAATGTGTCGACAGACGACAGCATGGTGCTCGGGGCACTGCACGGACAAACGACCAAAGCTGATGCCTCAATGGAAGCAACGGCGACGGTAGACCAAGTAACCTCGTCAATCGTCTCCTGCTTTACCAACGCTGTGCCCTATTTCCGCATCTACACGTCAATCCTGGTAGCGTGTCATTCGGAGCGCGCCATGTCGAATGCTTTGTTTTCTCCAGAAGCCAGTGTAGTGTACAGCTCGGCATGCTACCATGATCTTGATCTGACAGAGCGCGATACGCTAGACCCGCATGTGTATGAGCTGGTAGCTGATGCGTACGCACATGTGAGGCGGCTGCGGCAAGACCAGGTTATTGTGTTGAGCGGCGTTAGTGGCAGTGGAAAGTCCGAGACGGCCAAGCTAGTTACAGACCAGCTGTGTGTGTTGGCATCAAACTCGGGACGGCACACGACACGGGCACAGTACCAGATGGCGTATATGGGCGCTATTTTTGAGGCGTTCTCTAGCGCGCAGACGCTCGAGAGCCAGGGCGCTACGCGTGTAGGCGTGTGGCAAGAGGTGCAGTTCAATGCGCGTGGTCACGTAACTGGATCAAAGCTGGTGCCGTGGGGACTGGACCGGTGGCGCGTAAGCACGCGAGTGCCAGGGGAGCGCACCTTTAATGTGTTCTACTATGCGCTACACGGATCAACGTCGCAGGAACGTCAAGAGTGGCAGTTCCGGCACGGCAGCGACGAGTCTTGGTTCCAGTACCTGCATGTTGAGCGCGCACCCAAGCGCAATGTGCCTGCGTATGTGCACAAGCTGCCAGCTCCAGCGCCAGCTCATTATGCATATATGATGGACCAGCTGCGCACAGCGCTACGAGTATGCGGAATCGGACAGCGCCAGCAACACGCAATGTTCCAGGTGTTGGCAGCCATCTTGCATTTGGGCAACGCAGAGTTTGGCGATGCGCCCGATAGGACCGAGGATACAGCAATTCCACGCAATCCAGAGGAGCTTGAGCTTGCGGCGCAGTTTCTGGGCGTGTCAGACACCGCACTTACTGCAGCTCTATCGTACAAGACAGTTCTGGTGGGCGGCGATTTGTGCACAGTGTTTCTAAACAGCCACGGTGCACACGCCCAGCGTGACGCGTTGGCGCGGGCGCTGTACCACCTGCTGTACTATTGGCTGATCGAGCAGCTCAACACAAACGTACATGATCCAAACGCAGCCAACCATATTGCGGTTCTGCAAATGTACGGGTTTTCGCAGCTGCCGATCAGCAGCACGGGCGACCCTGTGGCATCGTTTGAGCAGCTGGCTGTGAACCTGGCCAACGAGCGGCTGATGGGCTTTGTGCTGCGCGACGTGCTGAGCGAAGACACTGGCGTAGCGCGCATGATGCACGACGACGCAGCAACTGGGATGCACCCTGTTTCATGGACCCTGCGCTTGCAGACCATGCACATGCTGTCAGGCGATTATGCAAGCCGGCGTGGTGGACTGGTTGCTGCTATTGAGACACACGCCACAAGCACGACGCCCCTGGACGACATTGCACTTGTCAACGGCATCAACCGTACATTTGGTCCAAACGCGAGCTTTGTTCCGGGTGCACCTCCTAATAAGCGAGACCGCCAGGTGCCGCAGTTTGGCGTGCGCCATTACTTTGGGCCGGTGATGTACGCAATCGACGGATTCTGCCAGCGCAACATGGATTTGGAAGTGGGTCCGGATTTCTATGCGCTGTTTCGCGACACCAGTCACAGCCGCCTCGTGCGCCAGATGTTTGGCATGTCGCAAATTGCGCTGGACTTCCACCCCGACGAAGAGTCGATGGTCGTAGGCACGTTTTTGTCTACGCGCCCAGCGTTGCGGCCCACAGTGCGCAAGCCTGCTACAGGCGCCGTGCCTGTTAAGCGCCTGCCCCATGCGGTGCAAGCTCTGGAGGACCCTTGCGAGCTTGAGCCTGTGGATATTGCAGACCCTGCCAACACTTTTATTGGCGAGTTAAGCTCGGCGCTGGAAGATGTGTTGGCCGCCGCCGACCTATGCAAAACATGGCACGTGCTGCACATTAGGCCCGACAACCCAGCCAATATGAGCGGACTGCTGGGTGTGCCGGACCATTCATGCATCCGCCAGCAGGTGCAGGGTCTGGGACTGGTTGACATGTCGCAGCGGCGCGCACCCAGCGAGTTTACAGTCGCGTTTACGTTTACCGAGTTTATCGAGCGGTACGCAGCAGTCATCAGTGTTCCTGCAGAAGGCGAGCATGGGGCGGCCGTGTTGGTTGAGCAGGCTGCGACTGCGCAGGGATGGACGCAGGGTCTGCACTACACGACTGGCCACCACTCTGTGTTTATGACCGAGCGCGTTTGGCGCAGCATTGAAGTGCAGCTGCGAATCGCTGAGCGCCAGCGTGGACCGCGTCGCCGCCGCGGCAATATAAATGCAAGTGGCAGCATTCTGGGTGCATTGGCTCGGCTCGAAGCCGGCGATAGCAATGCGGAGCTGGGGAACCCACCACCCATGGCGTTCGATGACGACTCGAGCACAATGTTTGGCAGCGACATCGACTCGGACGATGGATTTGATCCAGATGTTGACGGATTTGATTCGGATGCGGAGGCGGACGACTTTGATGGCCGCGATAGCGACCGTGATAGTGACCGTGAAAGCGACACGACCAGCATTGACACCCGAGACATCGAGAAGGAGTGGGTAATCAATCCTGAGCACGGCAACTTTGACGGCGACTACGGTGCCGCGCGCCATACCCGTGTTGGAAAAGAGGGCCTGGTCGAAGAAGTCGAGACAACGCCGGCACGCCGGTGCTGGTCGCGCACTACAAACTGCCTGACGTGGCTGGTGCCCGACTGGCTCATGCGCTGCTGCGGTAAAAAGCGCGAAGACGTGCGCATGGCGTGGCGCGA
Organism: Coemansia sp. RSA 720; assembly: GCA_027577495.1. Lineage (NCBI taxonomy): Eukaryota > Fungi > Kickxellomycota > Kickxellomycetes > Kickxellales > Kickxellaceae > Coemansia > Coemansia sp. RSA 720. The sequence continues at coordinate 34,988 of JANBQV010000068.1, read as the reverse complement.
AAAAGTCGCCATTTGCCTGATTATCGCGTTGATGTGGGCGTTTGTTTTGTTCTTCATTATCGGGCTTGGCCTGGTGATGTGTCCCAAGCAATATGTGTTCAACATGGATGAGGTTGCCGACCACACCGAGCGCAGCGACGCCTTTGTGGCCATGAGAGGCAAAGTCTACGACATTACCAATTTCCTGAACCAAGAGCACGGCAAGAGTCGCGGCGGTGCGAGCCCTGAGGACATGATCATGTACGCGGGCCAGGAGATTAACGCGTCGTTCCCTCTGTCTCTGCGCGCAGCATGTCCTGAGCTGGTGCCGCCTCATGACGACACCAACTGGCTCATGTATCTAAAATCAGATATCGAGATTGAGCAGTCGTTCCCGTTCCTGCACAAGGCCGGCGGCTTGGCCAATTCCAAGATGATGATGCGCCAAGATTTTTACCACAAATCTGTGCTGCCCAAGATGCGCCTGTTCAAGGTCGGCGACGTAGTGTGGGAGTCAAAGTACATCCGCAACTTGCACCACAAAGGCGGAATGTACTGGCGAGTCATTAATGGTGAGGTGTTCAACCTGGACCCGTACTTTGCCACCCGCGACGCTCCTGAAAATGTCGACCAGAAAAAATGGCGATTCCTTCACCGTCTAGTTGAGTCTATATTTGAGGATGCAGGTGCGCGGGATACCGACATTACAAAGTACTGGAACATGTTGCCGCTGCGCAAGCCTGTGCGCCAGGCCAACTACCGGTGCCTAAAGAACCTGTTTTACGTTGGCAAAGTCGACACACGTCACAGCTTCCGCTGCCTGTTCCCAAACTTTTTGCTGCTGGCCGCTGCGTGCTTGCTGATGCTGGTAATATTTATAAAGTTCCTGGCATCTTTGCAGCTGTCTTCGCGTCGCAAGCCGCAAAAGCACGACAAGTTTGTCATCTGCCAAGTGCCGTGCTACACGGAGGGCGAGTCGTCGCTGCGGCTCACCATTGACTCGTTGGCCACGCTGGGCTACGACGACAAGCATCGTTTGCTGTTTATCATTTGTGATGGCAACATTGTCGGTTCGGGGAATGATAGGCCGACTCCTCGAATTGTATTGGACATATTGGGCGTGGACCCCAAGCTTGACCCGCCTGCGCGCTCGTTCCGCTCGATTGGTGAGGGCGGCCAGCAGCACAACATGGCCAAGGTGTACTCTGGTCTGTACGAGTATGAAGGCCATGTAGTTCCGTACCTGGTTGTAGCCAAGATTGGCAAGCCCACTGAAAAGTCGCGCCCAGGCAATCGCGGCAAGCGAGACTCGCAAATGCTGCTTATGCACTTTTTAAATCGCGTGCACTTTGAGGCACCCATGTCGCCCCTGGACCTCGAGATATACCACCAGATGAAGAACGTCATTGGTGTGCATCCGTCGCTGTACGAGTACCTAATGATGGTCGATGCTGACACTGAGGTGTTCCCCGACTCTCTCACGCGCCTGGTCGCCTGCATGGTCCACGACGCCAAGATTATTGGCATCTGTGGAGAAACTCAGCTCACTAACGAGGACTTTTCGTGGACCACCATGATCCAGGTCTACGAATACTTTATCTCCCATCACATGGCCAAGGCATTCGAGTCTCTGTTTGGTTCCGTCACGTGTTTGCCAGGCTGCTTCTGTATGTACCGCTTGCGCACGGCCCGCGGCATGCCACTCATTATCTCCAAGAATGTCATAAATGACTATTCGGAGAACCACGTAGACACTCTGCACAAAAAGAATTTGCTGTCGCTGGGTGAGGACCGCTACCTGACTACGCTAATGATGAAGTACTTTCCGCAGTTTAAGATGTCGTTTACGGCTGATGCCAAATGCAAGACCACGGCGCCCGACACTTGGTTTGTTTTGTTGTCACAGCGTCGTCGCTGGATTAACTCTACAGTGCATAATCTGGTCGAGCTGGTGTTTTTGCCCGAAATGTGCGGTTTCTGCTGCTTCTCGATGCGCTTTGTCGTGTTTATCGATCTGTTTGGCACGCTGACTATGCCGTGCACGCTATTTTATCTCGTGTATCTGGCGTACTTGGCCATTACAAAAATGGCCGACATCGGTTACATCTCGTTGATCTTGATTGGCGCCATCTACGGTCTGCAAGCCGTCATTTTCGTGCTGAAACGTCAGTGGCAGCACATTGGGTGGATGGTAATCTACATTTTGGCCTACCCATTGTGGTCATTCTTTATCCCGATCTATGCGTTCTGGCACATGGACGACTTTTCATGGGGCAACACACGCATTGTTGTCGGCGATGATGGAAAGCGACAGATCTTTGTTAAAGACGAAGAGCCGTTTGACCCCAGTGAAATCCCCATGAAACCGTGGGCCGAGTACGAGGATGAGATCTTTAAGCGGCAGCAGCAGGTCCAGGAAATGGAAGCTGTGGCCCAGGCCATTGATGACTTTGGAAATAATGACGTGCGCCCCGTCAGTCGCTTTACCAGCCTAGATCCCATGCAGCAACAACAACAATTGCAGTCGCAGCCTACCGGAATGTTTGCCTCCCCAGCTATGATGCAGCGCCCGTACAGCTCTGCCGGTTTTAGCGCGTACTTTGGCAGCGCGGGCATGTACACACCACAAATGCAACAGGTTCCTGTGGCCACACCAAGCTACAATCTCGTTCAGGCTCCTGACGCTCACATGCCCAGCGATCAGGCTATTACTGCAGCTATCTCTAGTATCCTTGAGTCGGCTGACTTGTCTACCGTCACCATGAAGCAAGTCCGCGATGAACTCAACCATCTCTTCAATATGGATCTGTCGCCCCGTCGCGAGTTTATCAGTAATGTGGTGCAATCTATGCTACCTCACTAAATATCATTTATCATTTTCTCTTATTCTGTTTATAAAAATGGAAAGTTATACTCCCTCTGGTCCAAAATAATTGTCTCTAAATTTTTAATATTGTATTTGCATTATTAACAACTACAGTAGTTTTAATAATACTTACAATGTTTTGATTTTGGGGCTTGCATGTTGACCATTTCTGATCCATACAAGATCAACACTTTTGGCCACCACCATTAAAAAGCCCAACCTCAGTAGTTTATGTTTTGTTGCTTTTACAGTTTAATCTTTATTCAATTACTAGATGTGTTGGTTTAAAAATAACAGGTCCATTGTAATGATTTTTGGAGCTATAGAAATAGAATTGATTTAATTTTTTATCTATTAGAATACAACCTCTACTCCCCTGTTGGGACCAGTGATGCATTGCCCACCTTGCATTCTACCACCCAGTTAACATTCTGTAGATTTGATCTGCCATGGAGTCCATCGGCCAGGCCCTCATGAATTATATCCTCTAGAACTAAAATATCCGTAATAGCTTTCAGAATATTTCAGAATAACTTGGTCTACATCTGGTCACCGTATAGTATATCACCAGTAGAATACATTTAGGCTATGCAGTGGTAGAAACAAGGCCGCTTTTCCCAGCTAGCAAAGTGGAGCAGGCTATGATACATGTGTACAATTATGCCTTTAAGATGGATAAAGCTGCAGGTATTACCAAATCATTCTATATTTAGCATGTGCTGTCTTGGTAAATAGGGTGAACAATAACAATGCCAAACATTAAAATCTAGCTATAGCCTACAAGTTTTTTAGTAGGTTAAAAGTTTGATATATTTACCCTTTATTGACTATCAGGTTTACCTGGCACAGCTCAGAATATACATCTTTGATCAATGTGAAACATTACCCACTATAACCAGACAAGTGGTTATTGATGAAACTAGAGAATTTTTAATATATACAGTCAGGTATGGACCAACATTTGTCAACAAATGCCAGGACATGACATTTGCTCACATTTTCCAAACAGGTGGGTCATCATAGCCAGATCATATGCCACCAACCTTTGGTTAATATGTTCAGTTAGTATCAGGGTGATATGCCCAGATACCTAGTGCTTTGATTAGGAGATATAGAGACATTTACAGCTGTATCTGCCTGTCTATGTGGGATTAGGTAAAAATAAACCTTGTTCTGATTGCTAGAATTAAAAGAGCAGTCTGTTTTGTCACCACATAGTCATGGTACACTCTACTAGCAGTGTACTATATATTGGCTAGATATAGACTACATAATCAAGCAATGTCCTGAATGCTATCATCATCATTGTTGTGTTTATGATAAAATTCTCATGGCCCTAGCTAGTAGGTTTGATAATAGGTTAAATGGGCAGAGAGTTGACATGACGGTAGAGAAGCAAGAGGAGAATTTATATAAAACTAATAATTAAAACCAGAAACTATTTACATATAGATATACAATTAAATAAAAAAATTTAAAGCTGCTCCAAAAATCCTTACAATGGGCCAGTCATTTTCAAACCAACCCATCTGGTAATAGAATAAAGTTTTAGCCGTGGACATTTGTAAACATGCACTACTGAGGTTGGGCTTTCTTATGGTGGTAACCAGAAGTATTGATCTTGTATGGATCAGGAATGGTCAATATGCAAACCCAAAAATCAAAACATTGTAAGTATTATTAAAACTACTGTATATAGAAGATAAAGTTATTGGTAGCCAGCCGCTAATTTTCTATAAGATGAGTTTTGTAATGGTTACTTTATTTTACACATTGAGTTTAGCCTTTTCTAACTTGGCAAAAGCGTTGCTTTTAATTCTTGGGTTGAAATTGGCAACACTTTGCGTGCCAATATCTCTGCCATTTCTGGTCAGTTTTCAAAAGAAATGGATAGATTACAGTGAGCGCTATCCAATGGTACTTTTTATATACTCGTTTTATTGCAATTTTCAAAAATCGGAATAGCTGACCTGGCCGTTACACCCGCGGTCAGGCAGCCAGTGACCATGTGATCACCAATGTATCTGTCCTGAAGCCATTGGTTTTCTAGAAATCGATGTGTATATTATGACACTAGTTTTTGCCGAATTATAATGTGCGTGCAAAGGACAAAGCAATAGACACGGCGATAGCATTTAAATAGCTAAACATTCTGGCAAAAGTTTTTTTGGAAAACTTTTCAATTTTACTCATATTCATTCTGCCAGCACGTATTTTCGCTAAGCCCTGTTTTTGGGGTTATTTTATTTATCTCCAATACCCAGCATAAACTTACAACAGCAGTGTTGTATAGCAGCCTGAGCTCATACAACGGATTAGCGGTTATTCATGATAAAATAATTGAATTGGCTTTTAAACCTGAAAATGCCAAACAAAACACAGCCAAAGCGCACGATTGGTAGTATTGCGTTGACGCAACTCGCCACCCCGGATTATGATGCTTTGAATCCACCCGTTACTACGGCCAAGGGGTTCAGCATTCCTCTCAGCGACCTTGAAGAGTTCATTTGCCCAATCAACGCTGAAAGTGATTATCCAGGCCCAACGGGATTGCGTATTGAGAATCTTAATGCCGCCAAGCGCGGTATTGGCACCGACGTTGTTACATCGTGTGTGCTTGAAGAACCGACTGCGCACAAGCTAATTTGTCTTGAGGATAATCGCGCTGTGGCCATTCCAGTGGACAGGCATGTTCTAACTGTCGTGCCATATGGCATATAGCTCGGCAAATGCAATATGCTATGATCATTTAGCATATTAAATGCATTCAGTCAATGCCGTGCATATACTCGTTTCCGAACGACTTTATCAGGAGCGGCTCCGGCCTTGGTTTATTCAGCTCTTTAGTTTAGTTTGGGCTTTCTTTTTAAAATACGCTATCGACCCGTAGCAGCACAGGTGCTATGGCGGCCGCGGTTCTCTTATATATTGAGAGAAGTACTAAGAAATACTATCCGCATTGGAGCGGATGCGGGTGCAGGACATTTACATGACTAAATGTCCGCTATGACGTCAGGCTGGTAAACCTCCGGCTTCAACAAAAATGTTCTCTTGTTAAAAGACTCAAATCGTTTATAAATTATTGTTTACCACCAACCTAATTAACGAAATTGGGACCAGCATCCGTCTGCATCAGATGTTTCTGGTTCGCTCGATACGAGGTCAAACAGCGAGACATGTTCTTTGTCGCTGTCAGAATCAACTTTTGCGGAAATGTAATTACCCAAACGGTCCTTCTTGGGCGGTGAAACGGTCTTTAGCTTGCGAATTAAGATAGCGACGCCATCCTGCACTGAAGCACCAAGGCATTCGACTACTACGCGCTGGTTGTCTGCGTCGCTTACCGCAACATCGCCTTCGATGACATAAGGCCGCGCCAACAGAGAAAACGTTTCAAACAGAACATCCATGGATGCGTTTAGCTTATTAAAGTAGTGACTCGCTCGGATAATGGACTCAGGCGCGACAAGCTTAAAGAAAGGAAACCCGTGCAAATCTGAAGGGTCAGCGTCAATAATGCGCGACATGGAACCTGTGACAAACACCACGAGCGGTCCGTTTGGCCGCCGACCAGTCTCCTCAGTGTCCACGCCGTCACCGCGCTCCAGCACCAGCGTAGCTTTGACCTGACTGCTCGGCGAATAATACAGAGGCACGTTTTCCTGCGCTGCAGCAAGCTTCTTCTTGTTGCTCTCACGCGTAACGTTGAGACGTTTCATTGCGCCATCCAGCGCCTGCGCCTCAAGCTCCCGCACAACAGTTGGTGGAGCTTCGGGAATTGAAATGCCGATAAACAGAATGGAGTTCTCGCAGGAGAATCCAACTAGCCGATGCAACACTGAAGCTCCTGACGCGTTTTTTAAGTTGACCTCCCAAGTAAATGCAGAAGACATGTCGCTGTCATGTTCCTCGTCACCGTTATTTTGTGACTCGTAAATTTGCATGTAATCTTCGTTATCGAAGCTGTCACTAATGAACGACTTTGCTTCGGTGTTAATGATTTGGCTAGGTAGAAACCCTAAAGCCTGTCTAACGCCGGACGATATGTATAATACATTAGTTGAACTACTCTTCTCGTGTATGCCAAGAAAAGCCGGTCGGTTAAGCGACTGCGTCGTATTTTCACCTATTGCCATCGTAAGCACTATTAATAAGAGTAAAGGTGTTCCTGAAAACAAGATAAGAAGGAAAGCATACATCATTTTCCCCAAAACATTTTGTTTGTTTTCTTCATGTAAATCACACATTTCTTGCATTAAATACTATACTCGATAGTAAAACAGTTTTGTGACTGTGTCGCCGCCACAACTTTCAGCTTGTGTAGCAGCAATATAACGCCATCAGACACTATTGACGCCAAACACTTAATTCTCACATTTTAATTGTGCTCTTCCGAAACGCCTCCTTCAATAAAGTGTGGGCTTAGCAACAGCGAAAGCATATTATGCTGTATGTCTTTTGGTCTTCATTTTATAAAAAAAATCGACCCACGTGCACCAGATTCACCAGATACATAATCGGAAACGTGCAAATCTGACGGCATCATTTTTTAATCAATAAATAATATTATCAACGCGATATATGTGCCTGTGTCTTAGGAGAGGACAGCTGAACCGTGGAATCGGCCGACTCCCCCAACGAGGTGGTCCAGTTCACCATGGAGGTGGATCGGCTACAAGAGGCGTGTGACATCTTGTGATACACGACCTCTGCTAGTCATGATCCAATGACGTTGCAGCGGCTCTTTTACTAACTTTTATCAATTGGCCGGCGCTAAATGCTAGTATCTAAAGTAGCATTTACGCGCAGGAATGGAATAGGCCAGATGTTGGAAGAAATAGCAAATGCTATTTAAAGAGATAGCGCGCCCGGCACGGAAGAAAGGAGGCAAGCAAGTAGTTTTCATTCACAAATAAATCTTGCGCGTTTCGAGCTCAGCATAGCTAAACGCGACGAGGCGGAATGAAAATAGATTGCCGGATTAAAACTTTGCCTAACTTCCAATATATATTATTCGCAATAAAGTATTCACTAAGTATATTTTATTATCGCCTGAAACACCTGCTATGTTGTCAAAGTCCTCTAATGCAAATGCCTGACCTGTCGAGTAACAATTAAATCCGGTTGGTCATACTACATGCTCAATATATAAGCAAGATAAATTTATAAAGCTAAAGATAGAAATAAAAAGCACCTATTCCTAAAAATTGTGGTTTGTTTCTCATTATGAAAATTCCCAAACACATGTAGCCAAATTTGTTCAAAAATAATCTTCAGGGTAAAAGGTAAAACACATTGCCAACACCACACAGTCCCCGCCTTGCATCCTGTGAGTATTTTATTTCTATTGATAAAGAACAAGGCAACGAGTAGTTTCAAAAATAAAAAAAGTTGCAAATTTAGGTAAAGAAGGGTAGAATCAACACTACTAGCGTTGCGTTTTTCTATGTTTTAATACTTTGGTCTAGAGAAAAACGACCGGGCCAAATAATGGCGGTGTTTATTTTAGTTATACTAGCAAAATAAAAAGTATTCTCAGTCGTTTTCTAATTTTTGGAGTAATCAATATAATTATAAAGTGTAAGCGTAACCAATTGCTGCGTCTAAGCATAGATGCCAGTCGCATAGCCCTCAGGAGCAGGCTTCGAAGCGTCATACGACGGAGCAGGCTGCTCGGAAGTCGGCTCCACGGGTGGCTCTGGAGCTCCATACGATGGAGCAGGTTGCTCGGAAGTCGGCTCCACGGGTGGCTCGGGAGCTCCATACGATGGAGCAGGCTGCTCAGATGATGGCTCAACCGAAGGCTTCGCACTATATGACGGAGCAGGTTGCTCAGACGTAGGCTCCACGGGAGGCTCGGGAGTCCCATACGATGGAGCGGGCTGCTCGGAACTCGGCTCCACGGGAGGCTCTGGAGCCCCATACGATGGAGCAGGTTGCTCGGAGGTCGGCTCAACAACTGGTGGCGAGCTGTAAGGCGCATTATCCTGATTGTATCCGTCGCGCTTTCTTAGATTCAACTTTGCATCCGGAACAGAGCTATCGAGCTCAGTAGCTTCCTCAGACACAGCAGACTCATCGGACACAGTGGACTCTTCGGCCGAGGACGACACAGATGATGCCGGCTCCTCAGACACAGCGGAATCTTCGTCTGCGAGTACCACAGATGATGCTGGTTCATCAGGCACAGCTGAGTCTTCCGAGCTATCCGCGCTATCCGCGCTATCCGCGCTATCCGCGCTATCCGCGCTATCTGCACTATCCGCGCTATCCGCGCTATCTGCACTATCCGCGCTATCTGCACTATCAGTAAGCGAATCAGTAACTTCTTCTCTCGGCAGCGCAGATTCTGCAGCCTCTTCGATCTGCTCGCTCTGCACTGATGCGCTGCTTTCAACAGCCACAGCAGTCTCGACAGCCTCGTTAATAACGCTGGAGCTGGCGGCAACGGCATCGGCCACAATAGTAGCGTCACTTGCCATGACGCTCGACACGGCGAGAAGTGCAAAAATTCCAAACTTGGCGAGCATTGTGTAAAAATCTATAGAATTGAGTAACAAACTAGGATATCTAATATTCCATTCGGTCAGTTCAATGCGCTCGCCCTGCAGTTTTATACTGTTCCGAATACTAGAGTAACTTGACGCATAATATTCTAGCCTGCATTAAAATGCGCTTTGAATTAGGCAAAACTAAAAAATAAAGCGTAGAAATAATTTGCCTAGACAAATCATGCTAACGCAACTGAGACCAACCCGGAGCGGCATCGGTTGTTTCTGGATCGGTTGTGAGCATGTCGAGCAGAGACAAATGATCATCGTCGTTGACATTGTCAATCCTGGTGTGGGTGTATTCATGCATGTTTTGGCGGTGGCAAAGTGCGAAGCTTGCGCAGGAACAAGACAATGCCATCTTTTGAAGATGAAGCGCCTAGGCCCTCCACCAGGATCCGCAGATTATCCTCGTCTCGAACTTCAATGTCGTCCTCGATTACGCGCGGGCGAGACAGAAGCACAAAACGCTCAAACTTTACATCGGTCGAGCCCGACAGATTTTCCAGGACTTTGTCATACGGAGAATATCTTAAAGTGCTTTCAGTTTCAGAAAAGGGTAATGTTTTGTAAACAATGTTATTAGTAGTGACAGCGTTGGGCGATTGAACACAAATATTATTATATGAATAAAAAGATATTAGCGAATAGAAATGACCAATGTGCATTACAATTAATCCATATTCAACGCTTGGCAGCAAAAAATAGCACACCTAAAACCAAAGAAAAAAATGGCAAAAATTAGCGTGGCCAGCAACTGCCTCAGCACCTGCAATGCATATAATCAAGCCTGACGTATTCCGAGCAACATGAACCGGATGTGGCCGCTTTTCGCTGCTCTGTGAAGCCAGCATAGCGCGGTGCGCAGCTCATTATGGCCCTAGTTCTGCCCAGGCCTTCGCCAGCAGAACTATAGCCGCACCCGGCATCGCTACGGGCGTCATGGCCCATAGTACACTGCAGAAGGCAAATTGCCACACTGAACAGCCGTTATCTGGCGCCGCTAATTTTATCAGTCTCCCCTAAGCTTGAGATTACAGGCTGCTGCAAACACAGCCCGACCAGATTCTACAGTCCAGTAGTCGAGGGCAGGCTTTTATAAGCGCAATCCAATCATATTTGCACCAGTAGAGGGTCCAACACGTGGACCGCAATGGATGATCAGCGTGGATATTTACCTCGTGGTTGCTTTTTCTTGCTTTTCACTGCTCGCATTCTTGATCTATTTTTATACATTATTTTGAATTGCCATGCCGTTTCTGTCGCTGTTAAAAAAGCTGGTTGTTGGCGACGACAGTGCCAGCCAGGAGCCACAGGCTGTGAGCGAGCGGGAATCTGAACTGCAAGCGAATGCAGCAGCAGCCGAATTGCCAGGCGAATCCCCGCATATGCCTTCGCGGCCACCTCCGCCGCCACTAGCATCTTCACAGCCGCCTACTGCTGGCCCTAGCACTACATCAATAGCCAGCCTACGCACACAGGTCGAGTCTGAGAGGCAAACAGCATCGTCGTCGTCAATGTACCGTGACTTTACTGGTGGCGGGCACGCAGATGCTGGCCACTGGAACGACCCGCCTACGATTGTGTTCAAGGCGCAGAGCCAGTCGACAAAGAAAAAGACGGCCGACACAGAATCTGAAACATCGTCGTTTGTAAATGTGGACGGGGCAGTTACCCCCAATGCTACGACAATTGCGGCTGGCGCGCCATCGGTGGATATACCCGAGAAGCGTGAGGAGCAGGCTGTGGCATTGACGCGCGCACTGCGTGAGGCGGTAGAGTCAGTGCAGCTTGAATCAGCTACAGCGATGGTGCGTCGTATGGCTGAGGACACGACCAAGCGGCTGGTTGTGCTCGACGAGCGGCTGCCTGAGCTGGATGACGTGCTGGTCAGCAAGGTGTGCGCAATTGCGCTGTTGATCGATAAGGGTCTGCTTACCGAGGCTGCTGACGCCCACCGCAATCTGATGCAAGCTGGTCACGAGGCAGAGCTGAAATGGCTGGTGGGCATTAAGCGTGTCATTGAGCTGCGTCAAAAGGCAGCAACATGATTTTGCATTTATCTCATTTATTGTTCATGATGCGCAAAAATATATATAGATTACGACTGTTTCTTGTCGCTGGTACGATCCGGATCACTCTTTTCGACTGCTTTAGCCTGTCTGTCAAAGTGCATCTTTTCCAGCGCTGGCTTGAACGTGTACACGCCGACGCAAATGCCAACAAGACTAGCCATCAACGGCGGTCCGATTCGTTTGGAAAGTGACATTGCAGGTCTAGAATTTTAAATACAATAATATTGCTAAATTAAAGCGGTTATCAGACCCTTTCTTAAATTATTTAGAAACCTGTAATAATCTGCCAACATATGGGCCGGTAGGCTAGAACTTTTTAAATATTCATTAGCTGTATATTAAAATATTATAACACATTTTCAACAACTAAGCAGCCGATGACACGGCCGAGGAGGGATCCTCAACAACAGACGACTCGGAAGGGTCTTCAACAACAGACGACTCTTCAGCCGAGGACAACGCAGATGACGCAGGCTCCTCCGACACAGCAGATGCTTCGTCTACAAGCTCCACTGATGAGTCGGCGTCATCAGGCACAGCGGACTCATCGGACACAGTGGACTCTTCGGCCGAGGACGACACAGATGATGCTGGCTCCTCTGACACAGCGGACTCTTCGGGCACAGTTGAGTCTTCCGAGCTATCCGAGCTATCCGCGCTATCCGCACTATCAGCAAGCGAATCAGTAACTTCTTCTCTCGGCAGCGCAGATTCCGCAGCCTCTTCGATCTGCTCGCTCTGCACTGATGCGCTGCTTTCAACAGCCACAGCAGTATCGACAGCCTCGTTAATAACGCTGGAGCTGGCGGCAACGGCATCGGCCACAATAGTAGCGTCACTTGCCATGACGCTCGACACGGCGAGAAGTGCAAAAATTCCAAACTTGGCGAGCATTGTGTAAAATCTATAGGATTGAGTAATAAACTAGGATATCTAATATTCCATTATGTCGATTCAAAGCGCTTGCCTCACAGTTTTATACTGTTCCGAATACTAGAGTAGTTTGATGTATGTAATTCTAGCCTGTATTAAAATGCACTTTAAATTAAATAGAACTCCAGAACAATAAAATAGATTGTCTTGCCTAGACAAACTATATTTTTCATACGATTAAAAGCTATATATTAGCGCAACTGAGACCAGCCTGGAGCGGCATCGGTTGTTTCTGGATCGGTTGTGAGCATGTCGAGCAGAGACAAATGATCATCGTCGTAGGAGTTGTCAATGCTGGTATGCGTATATTCATGCATGTTATGACGTTTTGGCGGCGGCAAAGTGCGAAGCTTGCGTAGGAACAAGACAATGCCATCTTTTGAAGATGAAGCGCCTAGGCCCTCCACCAGGATCCGCAGATTATCCTCATCTCGAACCTCAATGTCGCCCTCGATTACGCGCGGGCGAGACAACAGCATAAAGCGCTCAAACTTTACATCGGTCGAGCCCGACAGGCCGTTTAGATATTTAGTCACGTGCAAAAGATGTTCAGGAGCTACAAGCTTCAGGAACGGGAATGATATGAGGTCGGAATTGTCTGCATCAATAATACGGTCAATCGATGCCAGCGCAAATGTTATAAGTGGGCCGCTCATCTGCTGCCGCTCATTCGAGGGTGCATAGTTTTCCAGAACCAGCACGCACTTTGCCTGCCGATTCCGCGTCATTAACGTCGGTGGCGCCGACCGCTTGCCCCGCGACTTTACTTGTTTTTCGGGCGAAACGCTTAGTTGCGCCAGTTCGCGATCTAGCGTCTGAACCTCTAGTGCGCTGTGGTCTTTAAATGGCACCTCAGGGAATGTCACTCCTAAGTACACAACAATGTCATGGCACCTGAAAGATACGATTTTATGCAAAACGGGTGCACCTCGGGCTGATTTGATGTTGACCCACATACAGTAGACATTGGCTTCGTCTTCTGGCTCAGCTAGCTCATCCGTCTCCTCATCCTTGTAAACATCTGAGTACGAATCTTTGTCCATACTGTCTTGAATGAAATCCTTTGCTCGAGTATTCAATAGCTCTTGAGGCGTATAACCTACGGCATTGTAACAGCCCTCTGATACGAAGATTACACGAGTGTCAGAGTCCGACGTATGAATTCCGATGTAACTGGACGGGTTGAGAGCTAAATCTTTAGCCAATGTTGTAGGAACTGGAACAAACATACTTGAGGAAAATAGAGAAAAAAGGAAAATTTTGGAGAAAAGAGGGATGCAGCAATAGTGCATATCCATCACACGGATTACGAAATTAATGCATTACTGCATGTGTATTTGGGTATCGCCAATTAACATCAAAACAAAGATAAGAAAACATGTTAGACTGAATAAAACTTTAAAAAGGCACTGGGCAATGATTGCTTATAACCTCTGGGGAGGGCGTTATAACTTGTGGGCGTCGTCACATGACTTTCGCCACACAACACAAAGTTTTTTAATATAAAGTTTTAAACCAGCTTGTATTTCTATTATTTATGTGCTATTACAATTATTTGTTTAGTCTTTCAAAACTGTGTATATGGAAACTCAACCAAGCCCCAAAAAACCGTTGATCTTATTTTACGACAATCCAAATACACACAATTTGTAACACGGCTATTGCTAAATCACGGATATCCTTAGATCACGACTACTGATCAAGGATATAGTTGTTTTCAGTGGCAGGCGGCTCAAGCTATAACTTGGCCTTTTCCAATCTTGTTAAATTGAAGTGTTATAACCATGTTAGACAATTGAGTAAGCGTTCAGTCCATCAGAGACCAGCAGTCCGGTGCTTCGCTGGTGCTAGGATCATCGGACAATAAGTCGAAAAGCGACAAACCGTCATCGCTGTCTGGCGCAATAGTTGCCCGTATAAAGTTGCCCATCGTATCCCGTTTGGGCGGCGGCGCAATGCACAGCTTGCGGAGCAGCAACACAACGCCGTCCTTGACAGCTGAGCCGAGGCATTCGACAACAACGCGCTGATTATCTTCGTCGGAAACAACAATATCTCCGTCGATAACATGTGGCTGGTACAGCAGCGAGAACCGTTCAAACTGAACGTCGGTACTCCCAATCAATTTGTCGCAAAAGTTTGTTACACAGAGTACGTCTCCGGGCGCGACGAGCTTTAAGAACGGAAAGGAAATTAGGTCACTCATGTCGGCTTCGATTAGATGATTGGCGTTGGTACTGAACATGATCAGTGGGCCAGTGACATGGGCATCAGGGCTGTCATTTGCCTCGGTGAGCGTTTGTTGGTTTTCGAGAATAAACGCAGCCTTGGCCTGGCGGTTCCGCGTACGATACATCGAGTTTCGCCCATTCTCCGTACCACGCCTGTCGCGTGCACTCAGCATCTTCTGCGTAACATTGAGATGCTGCTTGACGCCGCTGCTGTTGATTTTTTGCACGATGAGCTCGTTGTGGATTTGGTGGCGGGCTTCGGCGTTATGCTGTACCCATAAAAATCACCATGTCGTCAGTTTTCATTGAAACCATCTTGTGCAGGACAGCGCCGCCTGTGGCATTTTTCAGGTTTGTGTACCAGCAGTAAACGTCTGCGTCGTCCTCGTCCTCAAGCTCGCCATTATCGGTACTTTGTCGCTTGTATATTTCCATGTATGCTTCAGGCAGTGGGTCCAAAACAAAGTTCCTAACCTGGCCACCTATTATCTGAGAAGGCTCAAACCCCAGCGTGGCGAGGCACCCGTTGGACATGTAGTGTACCGACATTGATGGATTGCGACTGTGTATGCCAATCCCCGAACCAGAAGCAGGACCATTCATATTAGCGTTTAGTGTGGCCTTTTCAAACGAAATAAAGTTATAATTGAAAGCTTAATAAGGGAAGAATTAAAGAATACGTGCTCATACGTATATGGTACATGTAAACAATGAAATCAAGGGTAGATCATTGTTTCTGCATGTGAAATACAAGTTTTGATAAATGTTGAAATGTTCAAAAAACAGGCTTACATTAAAAGAAACACAGTTCGCATGTGGAATGCAGTGATTTAATTACATAATATACGCGTAGTACAACTGATCAGCTTTAATGGTTACTTGAAATGCTGGGCATTTGGATTGGGTTGTAGTGGTGTTATCTTTTTAAAATTAATTAATATTTGCTGTTCACTAGGTAAAATTTCATCTTTAAATAACCATATCTTAAAACAGGTGCCTTTTACAGGCTAATTGATATTCAGATATACCACGACACATGTTGCTCTGTAATATAGCGCAGTAAAAGTTATTTCTTGGTTTTCTGGTTGCCGTGTATCGCTCAGGCAGCACTGGTGAATTTTTTGCTGTTCAATTTCAATTTTTTATTTTCCACTCTCTCTCCGCATGTACGTGCCGAAACAAAAGTAGTATTATTAAAGCCAATATACGCAGCTAGCATAGTAATAAGAGTGTGAATGGTAAAACAAAGCTGGCTGAGAAATCCTCCTCTATTAAAGTTTTTTGCTCAATCTCTGAAGTGTTTTCCAACCGCAGTTTGTCAACTGTCTGGCCAGTTGTATGTTTGCCAATGGTACTATATAGAAAAGCAGAGTCGGGCAATAGCCTTTGCTCGGGGCATTTTATTGTAGCACGGCTATGGTGCGGCTACGACAAAAAATTAAACAGAGCAGTTTTGTGATTTTTTTAAATGAATGCAGAATTAAAAAAGAAGAATCTTTTGCGCTAGTGCAAATAAACGGCTAACTGACGGACTATAAATAAGTTTAAGAAAATGGAATTATGTTTACGAGAGCCAAAATGAGAATAGAAGTTCTCATTTACTGAGAACAGCACTATAATTGCGTATTTAATTAGAACTAAAGCTAGAAAATTACTCATTGGCGGCGGCTGCTTCTCTGTCCTCGCATTTTTCAAAACAGCCTTCCAAATAATGCCGAAGGAGCCCAGAAACACAAGCATAAATCAACCCGCACTGCTTCACAAGCTCTATCAACCTGCGTTGTTTTTCTCCATATGCTGTATAACAGCCAGTGGTTACACAACGCTCTTGCGGATAAGGGTATAGTTTTTTTATCAGAGCTACTTGAGCTCTAGTATTTAAAGGACAAAATGCCCTAAAGTTCTAATAAACTCTTTAGCTTATTTTAAAGTCCTCCATTTATATAATACCATAACACTCTCATGCATACCCGATTTCGAATGTATTGTATTCCAGGTAAAATGACCATAGTAGGATCCATCGACATATATCTTGTAATGAAGTGAAGGGGCCCAGCCATCGCCTGAAAGGATACCATTCACAAACTGCCTCTTCACAAATAGAGGCGCGTTAAATATAAACGCTGTGTACTCTGTCTGTTGAGTTGAGCGGCAACCCCGCGGCTGACCCTCGAGGTTGTTGATGGGCGTCGCCAGTTCATGTGGCAGCCGCTGCATAGGACAGACTCCCGAACCTCCTGGCTTTCCATCTACAAATGTATCTTACATCTCATATCTGTGGTGCCCCATGTGGCAACCACATTAACCTAGCTCCATTATCACCGAGCCATCGGCTAATATGACTAACTCGAGTCATATTAGCATTTATCAAATGATGATCATAAGCCGCATATAAGGAACTGCGCGGCTTATGAATGTTTCTCTTTTCTCTTTGGTAATTTTCGAATATACATTTCTAACCCGTTGTTCCCAACAATATCCAAGAAGTCAAATATCATTCCGAAGAGCACAGAGGTCAAATAATGTGCCCATATATACATATTGAAGTTTTGTTTCCGCTAGATGTGCCATCCAAATTCTGAAGGCCCAAAATGCAGGCAAATGCCATTGCTTGCCTGGCCTCCAGCGTTGTCTTCGCCGATAGCTTAAAGTCAACTTTTTCATAGACCCAGTCTGGGTCTACGAGCTCCTCCTCAACACCATATGTTGTATAAGCATTCGGCTTCATACAATGTCCAAGCAGATTAGGGCATAGTTTCTATCAGAGCCACTAGGGCTCTGTGGTTTTTTATAGGACATGCTGTCCTGAGGTTTTGAATAAACCTCTAACTTCTTCTAAAGTCCTGTTTTCGTGTTATACCATACGTACTGCCGCATGTTACCTTGTCGCCTTCCCTGAGATTGGCAACCTGGACCCAGCCGTCGTCCGTAAGAACATGCCTGTCCACTGGAATGGCCACAGCGCGATTATCCTCGAGACAAATTAGCTTGTGCGCAGTCGGTTCTTCAAGCACACACGATGTAACAACGTCGGTGCCAATGCCGCCGAGCGCGACATTAAAATTTTCGATACGCAATCCCGTTGGGTCTGGATAACCACTGTCAGGATCGATTGGACAAATGAACTCTTCAAGGTCGCTGAGACGAATGCTGAACCCCTCGGCCGTAGTAACAGGTGGATTCAAAGCATCATCATCTGGGATAGCCAATTACTTACGTGCAATAACACTAATAGCGTGTGCTTGACGAGTTTTGTTTGGCATTCTAATTGTAAAAATAAACTTCATTATTTTGTCAAGAATAAATTGCTTATTATATAAAAGACTTTAGAACAAGTTAAATACTTTATTGTAAACTCAGGTCAGCTTGTCCTTATAAAATAATAGAACTCTAACTCTGATGAAAACTATACCCTTATCCGCTAATCCGTTGTATGAGCTCAGGCTGCTATACAACACTGCTGTTGTAAGTTTATGCTGGGTATTGGAGATAAATAAAATAACCCCAAAAACAGGGCTTAGCGAAAATACGTGCTGGCAGAATGAATATGAGTAAAATTGAAAAGTTTTCCAAAAAAACTTTTGCCAGAATGTTTAGCTATTTAAATGCTATCGCCGTGTCTATTGCTTTGTCCTTTGCACGCACATTATAATTCGGCAAAAACTAGTGTCATAATATACACATCGATTTCTAGAAAACCAATGGCTTCAGGACAGATACATTGGTGATCACATGGTCACTGGCTGCCTGACCGCGGGTGTAACGGCCAGGTCAGCTATTCCGATTTTTGAAAATTGCAATAAAACGAGTATATAAAAAGTACCATTGGATAGCGCTCACTGTAATCTATCCATTTCTTTTGAAAACTGACCAGAAATGGCAGAGATATTGGCACGCAAAGTGTTGCCAATTTCAACCCAAGAATTAAAAGCAACGCTTTTGCCAAGTTAGAAAAGGCTAAACTCAATGTGTAAAATAAAGTAACCATTACAAAACTCATAGAAAATTAGCGGCTGGCTACCAGTAACTTTATCTGCCATATAGTTGTTGATAATGCAAAAACAATATTAAAAATTTAGACATTTACTCAGGCTTGGCTTCATCCGGAGTGGCACTATCGCTTGCCTTCTTCGACTCGCGCTGTTTCATGCGTGCCTTCTTAAGCCGGTCGCGCACATCACGGCCCAGCTTGACCTGCGGTTTTGACGGTTCAGCAGTCTTTTTGGGCTTTGGTGTGGCATGACCAGCATCTGCCGACGGCACTACTGCAGCTGTGCTGGTTGGCGGCGAGACCTGCGGGGCTGTTGTTGATGGCGTTGGTGACGAACTATTCGACTGCTGCATCGCAGAAGCTTGGATCGCCCGCAATGCGTTCTTGTCGCCTGCAGCAGCTGCATCCATGGCAGCTGCAACATCTGCCGTGGTGTTAAGTCGCGCATACTCGTGGACCAATGATTTACTTTCCAAAGCTCCTGTAGGTGTGTTTGCATCGCTGGCAAATGTCGACAAACCCTTGAATTCCCCAACGTCCTTGCTTGGAGTTGTCGGGGGAAGATAAGTCGAGCCCAAGGGCGTAGCGACTGACCATCCAGGACCGCCGCTGCCGCCAGTGTTGCCCGCCCGGCTCAACGCAGTGCTCGCCTCGGGACCAGTTCTCGGCAGCGCGTTCTGACCAAAGCCAAGCGCGGCATTTCCGCCGTAATTGCCCTGCTCAGCGCTGGTGCCTGGCAGGTCAAAGCTCAGCATCGACGGATCAATAATGCTGTGGCGGGGCACATCCAAGTACTGCTGCATGTCGTACGGGTACTCGTTCATTCCGTATCTCATATCGCCTTGCCCGGACATTCCGTCGGGGCACCCACGGTAGATCTCGGCTTCGTACCACCGGTTAAAGTTGCTGCGCCGCTGTTGTTGTTCTTGTGGCCGGCGGCCCTGTGACTTGCGCTTGCCTGCCGATGATCCATGGCGTGGCGACCGGTTATGTGCTGACGATGGCGACGGAAGTTCTGGCGGTGCCGAGCTCATCTGCGGTATGTCAAACGGCGATTTGCGTGCGCTAGACTTTGCCCGCTTGCGCCCATGTCCCCGAGCCTTGGGCTGTGCCATGTCGGTCTTTAGCGGGTGCAATGCTGCCGCTGCCGCCGCTGTGCCACTGCTCGGAATCTCGTCATCGTCGCGGTCCGTATATACCACTGCTGTAGTCCTAAACGCTGACTCTGACGATTGCTCAGCTGCAGCAATTAGCGACATGGTACATGTATCCGTAGCCTGCGAGTCAGACGCAGGCTCTTTGCCTTTGATTGACTCTACGTTCTTGCCCTTGATTGGCGCATTGACTCTTCTACCCTTAACTAGCGCCCGATCGTTGTCGTCACCTTCCGACCGATCACCATCGTTACCAAACTCTGCCATATCATCATTCTCATCAGGCTCAAGTATCTTCGCGCCATACTTTTGCGTATACGCAGCGACTCGCTTGGCCAGCAACTGTGCTGCCCGCTCCTGCAGCTCCGCACGAACCTCTGGGTCCTCGTCGTCTTCGCCGCCCACACCAACAAGACCGCCTTTCTTGTCTGCAAACGACTTTGCGTGCTTGTATGTCACCATATTCGGATCGCTGCCATCTTCACCGGATGACTCGGGTTCTGATACGTCCCATTCGTCATAATACGCAGCGCCTGCGGTTGCCGGCGCTGATGCTGACACTTTGCGAATGCGCCGGCTGGGCTTTGGCGCCGGCGCCTCGTAGTCAAAGCCGTCGCTGCCGCCATACTCATCCCCTGATGTTTGCATGAGTAATGAACCTGAATCATCGTCGTCCTCGCTCGAGTATTCTTCAGATACAGGCTCAAGAATGGGTACGAGATCACCGGTCTCAGTGTACATGCGGGGATGGAACATGGCTATCGTTGACAACAGTACATCAAAGCGCAGCGGCTTTGTGACGTATTCGTCCATCCCAGATGCCAAGCACCGCTCGCGGTCGCCCATCATGGCATGTGCAGTCAGCGCAATAATCGGTGTGCGGAAGTCCACGCCCTCGCGCTTCTCCCACTCTCGAATGTACTTTGTGCTCTCAAACCCACCCATAACCGGCATCTGCACATCCATCAGAATAATGTCGTATGGCATCGGCACACAGCCAAACTTGCTCTGTGGATCGCGCACTCCGGCCGGCTTGCGGCTTTCCAGCTCGCGCTCCAGCAGATGCATAAACGCATTTGGCTCGTCTGTACCGTTCGGCTCAGGCGGCCGCATAATATCGTTTAGCACTGGCGGCAAATCGTCAGACGCCTTGACTGCCGGCGGATAAATACTGTCGGCAAAGATCGTGCCTTCAGCGTACTGTGGCTCTACACCGCACTCGCCTGAAGTCGAGTCGTTGTTGCCAGTTGAGCCATCTTGAGCCGAGGCAGTGTCATCGCGTGCATGGCTGTTGGACCGCAAGGCCGATGTGCCAAACTCACCAGCAGCTTCTTGAAGAAGCGCTGCTTGAACGTCACTGGGCGACAGATTCCTGCGCTCAGCGCGAGTCGGCGTGTCTGTAGCATCATCGTCATTGCTGTCAGCTTGGCTGTCATCAGCGCTGTCAGCTGTCTGATCTTCACGAATATGCTTGCCGTACAACTCCAGATTGCGCCGCCACTGGTCCATGACGGCCTCGACTGCCAGCTGCCCATTGGACACAACCTCAACCTTGTGGTTGCACTTTTGCAGAATACGCAAAGCCAGCTTCTGGTTGACCACGTTGTCCTCGGCCAGCAAAATGTGCAGCGGCCGCTTGCGGTACTTTGACAGATCGGGCACAAGCGAGTGCGTCTCCAGCGCTGGCAAAATCGCACTGGCCAGCTTTCCATGGTCAAACGGCACATCCAAATACGCGTTGATGCCCAGATCCATAATTCGGTTAATGTCGACGCCGCGAACTTCGGGCTCGCACAGACACACAATTGGAACAAAGTTCAGGTTCCCCATGCCGCATGTGCGCAGCTCCTGGGCCGTCTCCAGCGTATCAACAATAAATGTGTCAAAGATCTGGCGACCCTGCGACCCACGCCACAACAGCTCCTGTGCTTCATCTGCGCCTTCAACAATAGCTGAGCTGAGATGGAACTGTGCCAGCATGTCGCGCAACCGCGCCATCAATATATGGTTTTGCGGCCGCGTCTTGCTGTCGTAGATTAGCAGCAGGTTGCGCTTACGGTACGGCAAAATACGCTTCTCATAGTACGCAAAGTCTGGCTCAATGCAGTCCACCTTTATCGTAAAGATAAAGTTCGAGCCATGTCCATACTCGCTCTCGACACGGATATCACCGCCGAGCAGCTCGCACAGCCGCTTCGATATGCTGAGGCCCAAACCTGTTCCGCCATACTTGCGCGTAGTCGAACCGTCAGCCTGTGCAAACGACTCAAAGATCAGCGACAGCTTGTCCTTGGGAATACCAATGCCCGTGTCGCGCACCGACAGCTCAAGCACCATATGGCACTTTTCGCGGCTGGCAATCGTACATGTGACTGTAATCTCGCCTTCATTGGTAAACTTGACAGAGTTACCGACCAAGTTCGTCACCACCTGCCGTAGCCGATGCGGGTCGCCCACCAGGTTTTCGGGAATATCCGGGTCGCAGTAAAACGTAAACCCAAGGCTCTTCTGCACCGACTTCAGCGCCAGCATCTTCAACACGTCCAGCAGCGACGTGCGCAGCGGATATGGAACTGCCTCGACGCTCATACGTCCAGCTTCAATCTTGGATAGATCCAGCAAGTCGTTCAAAATCGTCAGCAGCGAGCTTGACAGACTTGAAATCACCATTAGCGAGTCGCGCTGTGAGTGCGTCAGGTTTGTCTCCAGCGTCAGCGACG
Organism: Coemansia sp. RSA 720; assembly: GCA_027577495.1. Lineage (NCBI taxonomy): Eukaryota > Fungi > Kickxellomycota > Kickxellomycetes > Kickxellales > Kickxellaceae > Coemansia > Coemansia sp. RSA 720. Next base: position 12,488 of record JANBQV010000068.1, on the reverse strand, counting down.
TCATGCCTAGAATTCCGTGCAGCGGTGTGCGCACTTCATGCGACATGTTTGCCAGCAGCTCGCTCTTGGCTCGGTTGGCCAGCTCGGCGGTTTCGCGCGCCTGTACGTTGCGCAGCAGGCTTTCGCGCAGCGACGTCACCATGCTGTTGATCTGCGACTTTAGTGCGTCCATCTCACCCATAGCGTCCACCGTAATCATCATACTGTAGTCGCCTGCCGTTGCAGCTGAGCTAATAGCCGCAAACGCTCGCACTTGGTTAGTCAGGTTATGCGCCATGTTGTTGACCTTGGTCGTTACTTCGCGCCATACGCCGTCTACATCCGTAACGTGTGCCTGCACACCCAGCTTTCCCTCCGTGCCGACCTCACGCGCAACCTTGTTGACCTCGGCCGCAAAGTTGCTGAGCCGTCGAACCATAGTGTTGATCGTGGTCTTTAGCTCTCCCATCTCTCCACTGAGTGGCACTTCGACTGTCTGTGTCAGATCTCCTGCGGATATGGCTCGCGTCACATCGGCAATATCACGCACCTGCTTGGTTAGGTTGTCAGCCATCTTGTTCACGTTATCTGTAAGGTCTTTCCATGTGCCATCAACATTCGGAACAATGGCCTGGCCACCGAGTTTGCCTTCAGTACCAACTTCCTTGGCGACTCGTGAAACCTCACTCGAGAACGTGTTGAGCTGATCCACCATATCGTTGATTGTGGTCTTGAGATCCAACATCTCGCCCTGCACATTCACATCAATCTTCTGTGTAAGGTCGCCATGAGCCACGGCCTTTGTGACTTCGCTAATCGATCGGACCTGAGTTGTCAGATTGTTGGCCATCTTATTGACATTGTCAGTCAGGTCTTTCCACGTTCCGTCGACTCCCACGACATTAGCCTGTCCGCCAAGCTGCCCCTCGGTACCGACTTCTTTGGCGACACGCGATACCTCGGACGCAAATGTGCTTAGCTGATCCACCATGGTATTGATAGTGGTCTTTAGCCCGCCCATCTCGCCGTTCAACTCGGACGTAACCTTGCGTGTCAAGTTTCCGGCAGCAACTGCCTTGGTGACGTTAGCAATATCGCGCACTTGGTTGGTCAAATTATCGGCCATGTTGTTGACATTGTCCGTAAGGTCCTTCCACGTGCCGTCGACACCCACAACATTGGCTTGACCACCTAGAACACCATCGGTTCCGACTTCTTTAGCGACTCGCGAAACCTCTGCCGCAAATGTACTTAGCTGTCCCACCATAGTGTTGATAGTAGTTTTAAGCTCTTCCATTTCGCCGTTCAACTCAGACGTAACCTCCTGAGTTAGATCACCCTTTGCGACCGCCTTTGTAACCATCGCAATGTCGCGCACCTGGTTTGTGAGGTTACTCGCCATCTTGTTGACGTTGTCGGTAAGATCTTTCCACGTTCCATCGACATTTGGAACGTCAGCCTGACCACCTAAAACGCCGTCGGTGCCAACCTCCTTGGCAACACGCGACACTTCAGAGGCGAATATACTGAGCTGGTCCACCATGGTGTTGATGGTTGACTTTAGACCGCCCATCTCGCCGTTCAGCGGAGCCTGAACCTTTCGCGTCAAGTCTCCCGCGGCCACCGCCTTTGTGACAGTCGCAATGTCTCGCACCTGGTTCGTCAAGTTGCTCGCCATTTTGTTGACGTTGTCAGTCAAATCCTTCCACGTTCCGTCGACGCCCACGACATTAGCCTGTCCGCCAAGTTGTCCCTCGGTACCGACTTCTTTGGCGACTCGGGACACTTCTGATGCAAACGTGCTCAGTTGATCCACCATGGTATTAATAGTGGTCTTTAGTTCCTCCATCTCGCCACTCAGTGGAACCTGGACCTTGCGCGTCAGATCTCCCGCAGCGACAGCTTTGGTGACGTCGGCGATATCACGCACTTGGTTTGTCAAGTTGTTCGCCATGTTGTTGACATTATCGGTCAAGTCTTTCCACGTACCATCGACGCCAACAACATTGGCCTGGCCGCCTAAAACTCCATCGGTACCCACTTCTTTGGCGACACGCGACACTTCAGAGGCGAATATGCTAAGCTGGTCCACCATGGTATTGATGGTTGACTTTAGACCACCCATCTCACCATTCAGCGGCGCCTGGACCTTTCGCGTCAAGTCTCCGGCGGCAACCGCTTTCGTAACGGTTGCAATGTCTCGGACTTGATTTGTGAGGTTGTTGGCCATCATGTTCACGTTATCGGTCAGGTCCTTCCACGTGCCATCGACTCCAACGACATTGGCTTGACCGCCAAGTTGTCCCTCGGTACCGACTTCTTTGGCGACTCGGGATACCTCTGAAGCAAACGTACTAAGCTGATCCACCATGGTGTTGATAGTGGTTTTCAACTCCTCCATCTCGCCATTCAACTCTGACGTAACCTTGCGTGTGAGATCACCCGCAGCAACTGCCTTGGTTACGGTTGCAATGTCGCGCACTTGTGTCGTCAAGTTATCGGCCATCTTGTTGACATTATCCGTAAGGTCCTTCCAGGTACCGTCGACATTCGGGACATTCGCTTGCCCGCCAAGCTGGCCGTCGGTGCCAACCTCCTTGGCAACACGCGACACTTCAGAGGCGAATATGCTGAGCTGATCCACCATAGTGTTGATGGTTGACTTTAGACCACCCATCTCACCATTCAGCGGCGCCTGTACCTTTCGCGTCAAGTCTCCGGCAGCAACCGCCTTTGTGACAGTCGCAATGTCTCGCACCTGGTTCGTCAAGTTGCTCGCCATCATATTGACATTGTCGGTCAGATCCTTCCATGTTCCATCAACGTTGGGTACATCTGCCTGACCGCCGAGCTGACCGTCGGTACCGACTTCCTTGGCAACGCGCGACACTTCAGCGGCAAACGTATTGAGCTGATCCACCATATCGTTGATGGTAGTCTTCAGATCTAACATCTCGCCCTGCACGTCAATGTTAATGATCTGCGTCAAGTCGCCCTTGGCCACGGCCTTGGTGACCTCACTGATAGTTCGCACTTGGTAAGTAAGATTATTTGCCATCGTGTTAACATTCAGCGTCACCGCCTTCCACGCACCGTCGACATTAGGTACGTTTGCCTGTCCGCCAAGCTGGCCCTCCGTGCCGACCTCTTTGGCTACTCGAGAAACCTCAGAGGCAAAAATTCCGAGCTGGTCCACCATGGTATTGATGGTGTTTTTCAGCTCTAGCATTTCGCCCTTTACGTCAACATTGATCTTTTGCGTCAGGTCGCCATGAGCTACCGCTTTTGTGACCTCGCTAATCGATCGAACCTGACTTGTCAAATTATCAGCCATGGTGTTGACGTTATCGGTCAGCTTCTTCCACGTGCCATCAACGTTCGGGACGTCTGCTTGGCCACCGAGCACACCATCGGTACCGACCTCTTTGGCCATACGAGATACTTCAGCGGCAAACGTGCTCAGTTGATCTACCATGGTGTTGATCGTCATCTTGAGCTCGCCCATCTCGCCGTTCAACGGAACCTGAACTTTACGTGTCAAATCACCAGCTGCAACAGCCTTGGTAACTGTCGCAATGTCGCGCACTTGGTTCGTCAAATTGTCGGCCATTTTGTTTACATTGTCGGTCAGGTCTTTCCACGTACCGCCAATGTTTTTGAGGTACGCCTGGCCGCCAAGAACACCGTCTGTGCCGACCTGAAGTGCAACACTCGACACCTCGGACACGATCTCGCGCAGTTTCTCCACCATGTCGTTGATGGTCGTTTTGAGATCCAGCATCTCGCCCTGCACATCAACGTCAACCTTCTTGCTCAGGTCGCCCTCGGCAATGGCAGTCGTCACATCGATGATCGACCGAACTTGGTTTGTCAGATTGTCAGCCATGACATTGACGTTGTTCGTCAGGTCCTTCCAAGTACCATGCACGCCTTCAACGGTGGCCTGGCCACCAAGTCTGCCGTCAGTGCCGACTTCTTTGGCAACTCGGGACACCTCGGCGGCAAACGTGCTTAGCTGGACCACCATGGTGTTAATGGTGGTCTTTAGCTCGCCCATCTCACCGTTCAGCTCAGACGTGACCTTTTGCGTCAGATCACCCTTTGCCACCGCCTTTGTAACCATGGCAATGTCTCGGACTTGATTGGTGAGATTGTTGGCCATCTTGTTGACATTATCCGTGAGATCCTTCCACGTGCCATCGACGCCTTCTACGGTAGCCTGCCCACCGAGCTCACCGTCAGTTCCGACTTCTTTAGCGACACGCGACACTTCAGATGCAAACGTACCAAGCTGATCCACCATGGTATTGATAGTGGTCTTTAGTTCCTCCATCTCGCCATTCAGCTCTGACGTAACCTTGCGTGTAAGGTCTCCAGCAGCGACTGCTTTTGTCACCATGGCAATGTCGCGCACTTGGTTTGTCAAGTTGTCGGCCATCTTGTTGACGTTATCTGTGAGGTCCTTCCAGGTACCGTCGACATTCGGGACATTTGCCTGACCACCCAAAACACCGTCGGTTCCCACGTCTTTTGCCATGCGGGACACTTCGGCAGCAAACGTGCTAAGCTGATCAACCATAGTGTTAATGGTCGATTTGAGCTCGCCCATTTCGCCGTTCAACGGAACCTGGACTTTGCGCGTCAGGTCACCCTTCGCAACCGCAGTCGTGACGTTGGCAATATCGCGCACCTGTTTGGTCAGATTATCGGCCATGTTGTTGACATTATCGGTAAGATCCTTCCACGTGCCATCTACATTAGGGACATTTGCTTGCCCGCCCAGAATACCCTCTGTACCGACATCTTTGGCGACTCGCGACACTTCGGCAGCAAACGTGCTCAGCTGGCCCACCATGGTGTTGATTGTCCATTTGAGCTCGCCCATCTCGCCGTTAAGCTCAGACGTAACCTCCTGAGTTAGATCACCCTTTGCCACCGCTTTTGTAACCATCGCAATATCGCGCACTTGGTTGGTGAGGTTACTCGCCATCTTGTTCACGTTGTCGGTGAGATCTTTCCACGTGCCGTCAACGTTGGGTACATCTGCCTGACCGCCTAGAACACCGTCGGTACCGACTTCTTTAGCCATTCGAGACACCTCTGCTGCGAATATACTGAGCTGACCCACCATGGTATTGATAGTCGACTTTAGTCCGCCCATTTCGCCGTTGAGTTCCGATGTGACTTGTAGCGTTAGATCGCCCTTTGCGACCGCTTTTGTCACATTGGCAATATCTCGCACCTGATTTGTCAAGTTGCTCGCCATCTTATTGACATTATAAGTCAGGTCTTTCCACGTGCCGTCGACGTTAGGGACATCAGCCTGGCCACCCAGCACGCCGTCCGTACCGACCTCTTTGGCCATGCGAGATACCTCTGCCGCAAATGTACTCAGCTGGACCACCATGGTGTTAATGGTCGATTTGAGCTCGCCCATTTCGCCGTTCAACGGAACCTGGACTTTGCGCGTCAAGTCGCCTTTTGCCACAGCAGTCGTAACTGTCGCGATATCGCGCACTTGATTTGTCAAGTTGTCGGCCATTTTGTTCACGTTATCTGTCAGATCCTTCCAGGTACCATCGACATTGGGGACATTTGCTTGGCCGCCAAGAACGCCGTCGGTGCCAACTTCCTTGGCAACACGCGACACTTCAGAGGCGAATATACTGAGCTGGTCCACCATGGTGTTGATGGTTGACTTTAGTCCGCCCATCTCACCGTTCAGCGGCGCCTGGACCTTTTGCGTCAGATCTCCAGCTGCAACAGCTTTCGTAACAGTAGCGATATCGCGCACCTGGTTTGTCAAATTACTCGCCATCTTGTTCACGTTGTCGGTAAGATCTTTCCACGTACCGTCAACACCGACGACGTTAGCCTGTCCGCCAAGTTGTCCCTCGGTTCCGACTTCTTTGGCGACTCGCGACACTTCCACTGCAAAAGTGCCAAGCTGGTCCACCATTGTATTCATAGTCGCTTTGAGCTCGCTCATTTCACCGCTCAGCTGCGAAGTCACCTTGCGCGTGAGGTCTCCGGCAGCGACTGCCTTGGTCACCATAGCAATATCGCGCACTTGGTTTGTCAAGTTGTCGGCCATCTTGTTCACGTTATCTGTAAGGTCTTTCCACGTGCCGTCAACATTCGGGACAATGGCCTGGCCACCGAGTTTGCCTTCAGTACCAACTTCCTTGGCGACTCGCGAAACCTCACTCGAGAACGTGTTGAGCTGATCCACCATATCGTTGATTGTGGTCTTGAGATCCAACATCTCGCCCTGCACATTCACATCAATCTTCTGTGTAAGGTCGCCATGAGCCACGGCCTTTGTGACTTCGCTAATCGATCGGACCTGAGTTGTCAGATTGTTGGCCATCTTATTGACATTGTCAGTCAGGTCTTTCCACGTTCCGTCGACTCCCACGACATTAGCCTGTCCGCCAAGCTGCCCCTCGGTACCGACTTCTTTGGCGACACGCGATACCTCGGACGCAAATGTGCTTAGTTGATCCACCATGGTATTTATGGTTGACTTTAGACCACCCATCTCACCACTTAGCGGTACCTGGACCTTGCGCGTCAGATCTCCCGCAGCGACAGCTTTGGTGACGTCGGCGATATCGCGCACTTGGTTGGTCAGGTTGTTCGCCATGTTGTTGACATTGTCAGTCAAATCTTTCCACGTGCCGTCAACGCCCACAACGTTGGCCTGACCGCCCAGAACACCATCGGTACCGACCTCCTTGGCCATACGAGACACTTCCGCGGCAAATGTACTAAGCTGACCCACCATAGTGTTGATAGTAGTTTTAAGCTCTTCCATTTCGCCGTTCAACTCGGACGTAACTTCCTGTGTCAAATCGCCCTTTGCAACCGCCTTTGTCACCATCGCAATGTCGCGCACCTGGTTTGTGAGGTTACTCGCCATCTTGTTGACATTATCCGTGAGATCCTTCCACGTGCCGTCGACACCCACAACATTGGCCTGACCACCAAGCTGGCCATCGGTACCAACCTCCTTGGCAACACGCGACACTTCAGAGGCAAAAGTGCTCAAGCGCCCTACCATGGTATTGATAGTGGTCTTTAACTCCTCCATCTCGCCGTTTAGCTCGGATGTAACCGTGCGTGTGAGGTCTCCGGCAGCGACTGCTTTCGTCACCATGGCAATGTCGCGCACTTGCGTCGTCAAGTTATCGGCCATCTTGTTCACGTTATCTGTAAGGTCCTTCCAGGTACCGTCGACATTCGGGACATTTGCCTGACCACCCAAAACACCATCAGTGCCCACGTCCTTGGCGACGCGTGAGACCTCGGAGGCAAAGGTACTGAGCTGACCTACCATGGTGTTGATGGTCGACTTTAGCTCGCCCATCTCGCCGTTGAGTTCCGAGGTGACCTCTTGAGTCAAGTCGCCCTTGGCTACAGCTTTGGTGACGGTAGCAATATCGCGTACCTGGTTCGTCAGGTTATTTGCCATGTTATTAACGTTGTCGGTCAAATCCTTCCACGTGCCTTCAACGTCCGGAACAACAGCCTGACCGCCCAACTGGCCATCTGTACCGACTTCTTTGGCGACACGCGACACCTCGCTTGAGAATGTCTTTAGGCGACCAACCATTTCATTAATAGTGTTCTTTAGGAACTCCATTTCGCCCATGCACGGGATGTCGACTAGCTTGCCCAGGTCGCCCTCGGATACTGACGCAGTGACCTCGCTGATGGTACGCACTTGGCGAGTAATGTTGTACGCCATCTTGTTCACATTTGTCGTCAGATCCATCCACACGCCCTGGACGCCAAGAACGCGCGCTTGCGCTCCAAGACGGCCCTCAAGCCCAACCTCAATTGCCACTCGCGTAACTTCGTCAGCAAAGTGACTGAGCTGGTCCACCATGGTGTTGATCGTCAGCTTTAGCTCGCCCATCTCGCCGTTGAGCTCCGAAGAGACCTTTTTGGTCAGATTGCCAGCACAAATGGCGCTGGTGACATCGGCAATGTCGCGCACCTGGTTGGTTAGGTTCGAGGCCATGCTGTTGACGTTGTTCGTCAAGTCCTTCCACACGCCATCGACATTCGGGACATTCGCCTGGCCGCCCAGCTTGCCTTCAGAGCCAACTTCCTTTGCTACACGCGACACTTCGCTCGAAAAGGTGTTTAGCTGCCCAACCATCGTGTTGATTGTAGTCTTGAGCTCGCCCATTTCGCCGTTGAGCGGGCACTCGACCTGTTGTGTCAGATCGCCAGTAGCTACAGCCTTGGTGACGCTAGTAATCTCGCGCACCTGGTTGGTCAGATTGGTGGCCATTTGATTTACGTTATCTGTCAGAGCCTTCCATGTGCCATCAACGCCAACAACGTCTGCTTGGCCGCCCAGAACACCGTCAGTGCCAACTTCTACCGCCACCCGCGAGACTTCATGTGCCATTGTGTTCAGCGACGTCACCATATTGTTGATTGTCGATTTGAGGTCAAGCATCTCACCGCGCGCCTCAATCTCAATCGTCTGCGTCAGATCGCCTTGAGCCACGGATTTGCAGACCTTGGAGATGCCGCGGACTTGGTGTGTCAGGTTATCGGCCATCATGTTGACATTGTCAGTAAGTTCTTTCCAAACGCCATTGACGCCAGGAACTTCAGCACTGACACCCAAAATGCCTTCAGTGCCGACTGCATGAGTGACATGTGTGACCTCGACAGAGAACGCTCCGAGCTGGTCGACCATACTGTTGATCGTGGTTTTGAGATCCAGCATTTCGCCGTTCAGCTCCACCGTGACTTTTTCAGTCAAATTTCCGTTGGCTACAGAGTTGCACACATGCGTGATGTTGCGCACCTGCTCTGTGTGGATCATCGTCAGCATGTTGACCTCGTTCATCAAATCCAGCCACGTTCCCTTTAGCCCGTCAATCTTGCCCTGCGTGCCCAAGATTCCGCGGATACCGTCGTTGTGCGTAACCTCGATAATCTCACGCGTAACAAAAGACAGAAGCGACGCCATGCGGTTGACGCGATTGGCCAGTTTTTGCGTGTGCGTAGCTGGCCGACGAATAAGCGGAGTACGCGAGTTACTGCCGAGCTGCAACCACTCTTTGCTCTCGCGCTCAGCAGGAGCATTGTCGCTGTCATCGTAGTTGTCGTCGTCAAATGAGTGGCAACGCGTGCAGCGAACGCGAGCACCAAAGTCGCCGTTCAGCACAGCATCAGCAACGCGCTCGCATGCCTGGATGCACTCAAAGCACACAACTTCGCCGGTCGGAGTAATGGTCGTATAAGCAGGATTCGGAGTCGGATAGCGGTTCTCGCCGGCAGACAGAGTCGGCGGAGCCATATACGCAGGGTCGGCAGAGCCAGTGTACGGGATATCCATAATCAGCGGCGACCAGTTGGGCGGACCGCGCATGTTCTGCGCGCTGGCAGGAGCCGCGCCAGGCGGCAAAAAGGTCGACCACAAGTTGGATGCAGGTGCATCCTGGCCATCGCTCTTGCTGTCGTAAGCAAAGCTAGAAGACTCTGCCAAAATTGGCTCAAACGAAGCTGGCTTGGCCGAATCTGCATGCTCGGACGCTGCAACATCGGCGCTTTCCGCGGTCGTATGGCCCAAATAGGCAAGCTTTTCCTGCGCCGCATGAAGTGACATTGTCTGCTGCTGGAGGTGCATGGCCATCTGCGCCAGGTGATCCTCGTATGTTGCCTTGGTGTGCTGCCAGGCCTCTTCGCGCTGCACAAGCTGTCGCAGACTTCGCAGCACGCTTTCGGCCGTGTACGTAGCTGGCTTCTCTGCGGCATCCTCAATGTTGCTGAGATGGCTGCTGAGCCAGGCTGGCGAGCTGCTGGCATCACGGAAGCTAGCTACGTCGCTAAAGCTGCTCGCATCGCTCTGGTTGCCGTCGTTGCTGTCGTTCTCGGCGATCTGCAAGTCTGAGTCTCTACGCCCAGGTGGAACTATCCTGCCATGGCTGTCGCTGGTCGAACCTGGGTTCAGTATGCCGTCAATAACTTCAAGAGAGCCAGTAAAGTTGCCCTCGTCAAGCCGCGCCAGGCAGGCGCCAATTGCCTCCACCACAGAGGCCATAAGTTTAAAGAATAACTACAGAACACTTGGGTTAGTTGTATTGCTGCTGCTCTCTCCTTTTCCAAACAACCGCGTATGCGTACCTAGATTGCTGCTTAAACTACGTTGATAAATAATTTAAAACTCGCAAAAGTGCTGTCAATAGGTGGAAAAGTCAATGGCACTTTATTTGAAAATCGCTTTTCTTTGTCAAAAGTATCCAACTGACATGAGTGGCTAGCAGTTCCAGCCAGAGCGATCATGTGCCTTTGCTTGTCTTGTCAACTGTGATCGTTTATTTACGCAACTACTGAAAATGGCGCCCAATGAGCTTGATGGCATGCAATTCGACGTCGTGGTCTTTGGAACCGGGCTGGAAGAGTCGATTATTGCCAGCAAAGCAGCCGCAGGCAAAAAATCCGTGCTTCATGTCGACCGCAATCCATACTACGGCGGCAGCAACGCCTGCTTTTCGCTATCCAAAATGCTAGAGTGGGCCTTTTGTCACCGCAACTGCAGCCAAACGCCATCTGTAGAAGTGCTGGTTGGCGGCCAGCTGACAGACGCGCCTACATTTGTTATTTCCGACGTAGCTTCCGACCAGTGCGACATGGACACTCTACAGCGGCTGGCTCCGTTTGAACTCAGTCCAGAGTGCACAAAAAAGTTGCAGGAGATGCTGAAGAACGACCGTGACTATATGATAGAGCTAGTGCCCAAGGTTGTGTTTTGCCGCGGCGAGGTTACCGAGATGTTAATTAGCTGCGAAATCGGAGAGTATGTTCAGTTCAAAGGTGTTGCGCACAGCTATCTTGCCCGCAATGGTACTATTGAGCGAATTCCGGAGAGCAAAGAAGATATATTTGCCAGCAACTCACTGAGCTTGATCGAGAAGCGCAAGCTCATGCGGCTGATGACGATGGTTAGCGACAACACTCTATACGCACATTTATTGGACAAATATGGTGATTCTCAATTCACGCAGCTGCTACAGGACAAGTTCAAGCTCAGCGGGATGCTGCTTGACGCCGTACTGTACCTGATTGCTCGAGTAAATCGCGGCGATACCATTAGCGCCCGTGAAGGATGTGAGCGCGTGCACAAATATGTAAAATCCATTGGCCGATATGGCCGTATGGCGTACTTGTGTGGAATGTATGGCGGCGGGTCCGAGATTTCACAGTCGTTCTGCAGACTATGTGCAGTCTCTGGCGGCACGTATATTTTGAACGAAACGGTCGCTGCCATAGAGCCAGCTTCAGAAAATGAATTTTCTGTAGTACTAGACCATGGAACTGTTCGAGCCAAGCAGATTGTCATGAGCCCCGACTATGCATCTACAGCCGTACCAAAAGACCAGATTGTATCACGCGCAATCTGTATTTTGGATAACACATGTCTGGGCGCCGACACAACAGCTCTCGCTAGCTATGTTGACGATTCTGGAGTGGTGTCGCTGCTGTACGTAACGCATTCGACAATGACTGTTCCCTCGGGACAGTCAATACTATATGCTTGGGTTGAGGGCTCTCTGGAAGAGACCAGATCATTGCTGACCAGCGCAATTCAGACAACGATTGACTCTAAAGCATCTCCACTGCTTTCAATTTTTATGGAAACACACGAGCTCGATGTTTCCGAAACTGAATCGCGGGGAATTGTTGTTACACGAGCACCAGATGCCACTGTTGATTTGGATAGTGTTGTTCTTTCTGCACAGCATGTTGTATCAACTTATTTTTCAAATAGTCGTTGATAATTATATATAAAACTTTACAATTCATGACAACAGCCAGCGTCGTGCATTATTAAAATATTAACTCAAGCTCAACACATATACCATGTGAAATATTGTATATAATATACTTTTTAGTATTTACACAATGTTGGCAGTCAGTATTTATAGTCGGTGGTTCCAGCACCAGCCATTTCAATATTTCGTCAATTTTTAGACGCTAGAGTAATCCGATCAGCTACAATTTGATTTCCTATTTTTCAATTGTAAAAAGTAGAAAAAAATGACATGCGCTTGCTTTTCCAGCTCACTCAATTCACATTATTTATAAAATATGGACACCAAAGAGCTGTTTGACGTGTTTAACGAGTCTGACGACGACTCGGGAGCTTCGGACGTGGACGTTGGACCCGTTGCTGACCAGGACACGGACATGCAGGACGACTTGGTATCACCCAAACGCCAGCGCTCGCCGTCACCAGCGCCTGAAAAGCGCATGCGCAAGGATGCTGGATCAGAGCCCATGGGCAAGAACGCAATTGTGCTGGACTCGTTTGAGGAGGATTTGCAGCGTGAGGTCAAGCCGGCTGGCCTGGATACCAGTGCTGCTGACAAAGAAACGGGTAACGTAGTGCTCAGTCACTCGGTGCGGCATCAAGTGGCCATTCCACCGGACTACAACTATGTGCCTCTGTCGCAGCGGCCCAAGATTGCTGATCCCGCTCG